>JAYKKT010000091.1:46417500-46627770 GCA_036023115.1 Brasenia schreberi | reverse complement strand
CAAATGGATAAGACAAAAGGATAAGACAAAGGATATAAGAAACAAAGGATACAGACAAAGGATAAGACAAAGGATAAGAGCAAAGGATACAGACAAAGGATAAGACAAAGGATAAGACAAAGGATAAGACAAAGGATAAGACAAAGGATAAGACAAAGGATAAGACAAAAGGATAAGACAAAGGATACAGACAAAGGATAAGACAAAGGATAAGACAAAGGATAAGACAAAAGGATAAGACAAAGGATAAGACAAAGGATAAGACAAAGGATAAGACAAAGGATAAGACAAAGGATAAGACAAAGGATAAGACAAAGGATAAGACAAAGGATAAGACAAAGGATAAGACAAAGGATAAGACAAAGGATAAGACAAAGGATAAGACAAAGGATAAGACAAAGGATAAGACAAAGGATAAGACAAAGGATAAGACAAAGGATAAGACAAAGGATAAGACAAAGGATAAGACAAAGGGATAAGACAAAGGATAAGACAAAGGATAAGACAAAGGATAAGACAAAGGATAAGACAAAGGATAAGACAAAGGATAAGACAAAGGATAAGACAAAGGATAAGACAAAGGATAAGACAAAGGATAAGACAAAGGATAAGACAAAGGATAAGACAAAGGATAAGACAAAGGATAAGACAAAGGATAAGACAAAGGATAAGACAAAGGATAAGACAAAGGATAAGACAAAGGATAAGACAAAGGATAAGACAAAGGATAAGACAAAGGATAAGACAAAGGATAAGACAAAGGATAAGACAAAGGATAAGACAAAGGATAAGACAAAGGATAAGACAAAGGATAAGACAAAGGATAAGACAAAGGATAAGACAAAGGATAAGACAAAGGATAAGACAAAGGATAAGACAAAGGATAAGACAAAGGATAAGACAAAGGATAAGACAAAAGGATAAGACAAAGGATAAGACAAAGGATAAGACAAAGGATAAGACAAAGGATAAGACAAAGGATAAGACAAAGGATAAGACAAAGGATAAGACAAAGGATAAGACAAAGGATAAGACAAAGGATAAGACAAAGGATAAGACAAAGGATAAGACAAAGGATAAGACAAAGGATAAGACAAAGGATAAGACAAAGGATAAGACAAAGGATAAGACAAAGGATAAGACAAAGGATAAGACAAAGGATAAGACAAAGGATAAGACAAAGGATAAGACAAAGGATAAGACAAAGGATAAGACAAAGGATAAGACAAAGGATAAGACAAAGGATAAGACAAAGGATAAGACAAAGGATAAGACAAAGGATAAGACAAAGGATAAGACAAAGGATAAGACAAAGGATAAGACAAAGGATAAGACAAAGGATAAGACAAAGGATAAGACAAAGGATAAGACAAAGGATAAGACAAAGGATAAGACAAAGGATAAGACAAAGGATAAGACAAAGGATAAGACAAAGGATAAGACAAAGGATAAGACAAAGGATAAGACAAAGGATAAGACAAAGGATAAGACAAAGGATAAGACAAAAGGATAAGACAAAGGATAAGACAAAGGATAAGAGCAAAGGATAAGACAAAGGATAAGACAAAGGATAAGACAAAGGATAAGACAAAGGATAAGACAAAGGATAAGACAAAGGATAAGACAAAGGATAAGACAAAGGATAAGACAAAGGATAAGACAAAGGATAAGACAAAGGATAAGACAAAGGATAAGACAAAGGACAGACAAAGGATAAGACAAAGGATAAGACAAAGGATAAGACAAAGGATAAGACAAAGGATAAGACAAAGGATAAGACAAAGGATAAGACAAAGGATAAGACAAAGGATAAGACAAAGGATAAGACAAAGGATAAGACAAAGGATAAGACAAAGGATAAGACAAAGGATAAGACAAAGGATAAGACAAAGGATAAGACAAAGGATAAGACAAAGGATAAGACAAAGGATAAGACAAAGGATAAGACAAAGGATAAGACAAAGGATAAGACAAAGGATAAGACAAAGGATAAGACAAAGGATAAGACAAAGGATAAGACAAAGGATAAGACAAAGGATAAGACAAAGGATAAGACAAAGGATAAGACAAAGGATAAGACAAAGGATAAGACAAAGGATAAGACAAAGGATAAGACAAAGGATAAGACAAAGGATAAGACAAAGGATAAGACAAAGGATAAGACAAAGGATATAAGACAAAGGATAAGACAAAGGATAAGACAAAGGATAAGACAAAGGATAAGACAAAGGATAAGACAAAGGATAAGACAAAGGATAAGACAAAGGATAAGACAAAGGATAAGACAAAGGATAAGACAAAGGATAAGACAAAGGATAAGACAAAGGATAAGACAAAGGATAAGACAAAGGATAAGACAAAGGATAAGACAAAGGATAAGACAAAGGATAAGACAAAGGATACAGACAAAGGATACAGACAAAGGATAAGACAAAGGATAAGACAAAGGATAAGACAAAGGATAAGACAAAGGATAAGACAAAGGATAAGACAAAGGATAAGACAAAGGATAAGACAAAGGATAAGACAAAGGATAAGACAAAGGATAAGACAAAGGATAAGACAAAGGATAAGACAAAGGATAAGACAAAGGATAAGACAAAGGATAAGACAAAGGATAAGACAAAGGATAAGACAAAGGATAAGACAAAGGATAAGACAAAGGATAAGACAAAGGATAAGACAAAGGATAAGACAAAGGATACAGACAAAGGATAAGACAAAGGATAAGACAAAGGATAAGACAAAGGATAAGACAAAGGATAAGACAAAGGATAAGACAAAGGATAAGACAAAGGATAAGACAAAGGATAAGACAAAGGATAAGACAAAGGATAAGACAAAGGATAAGACAAAGGATAAGACAAAGGATAAGACAAAGGATAAGACAAAGGATAAGACAAAGGATAAGACAAAGGATAAGACAAAGGATAAGACAAAGGATAAGACAAAGGATAAGACAAAGGATAAGACAAAGGATAAGACAAAGGATAAGACAAAGGATAAGACAAAGGATAAGACAAAGGATAAGACAAAGGATAAGACAAAGGATAAGACAAAGGATAAGACAAAGGATAAGACAAAGGATAAGACAAAGGATAAGACAAAGGATAAGACAAAGGATAAGACAAAGGATAAGACAAAGGATAAGACAAAGGATAAGACAAAGGATAAGACAAAGGATAAGACAAAGGATAAGACAAAGGATAAGACAAAGGATAAGACAAAGGATAAGACAAAGGATAAGACAAAGGATAAGACAAAGGATAAGACAAAGGATAAGACAAAGGATAAGACAAAGGATAAGACAAAGGATAAGACAAAGGATAAGACAAAGGATAAGACAAAAGGATAAGACAAAGGATAAGACAAAGGATAAGACAAAGGATAAGACAAAGGATAAGACAAAGGATAAGACAAAGGATAAGACAAAGGATAAGACAAAGGATAAGACAAAGGATAAGACAAAGGATAAGACAAAGGATAAGACAAAGGATAAGACAAAGGATAAGACAAAGGATAAGACAAAGGATAAGACAAAGGATAAGACAAAGGATAAGACAAAGGATAAGACAAAGGATAAGACAAAGGATAAGACAAAGGATAAGACAAAGGATAAGACAAAGGATAAGACAAAGGATAGACAAAGGATAAGACAAAGGATAAGACAAAGGATAAGACAAAGGATAAGACAAAGGATAAGACAAAGGATAAGACAAAGGATAAGACAAAGGATAAGACAAAGGATAAGACAAAGGATAAGACAAAGGATAAGACAAAGGATAAGACAAAGGATAAGACAAAGGATAAGACAAAGGATAAGACAAAGGATAAGACAAAGGATAAGACAAAGGATAAGACAAAGGATAAGACAAAGGATAAGACAAAGGATAAGACAAAGGATAAGACAAAGGATAAGACAAAGGATAGACAAAGGATAAGACAAAGGATAAGACAAAGGATAAGACAAAGGATAAGACAAAGGATAAGACAAAGGATAAGACAAAGGATAAGACAAAGGATAAGACAAAGGATAAGACAAAGGATAAGACAAAGGATAAGACAAAGGATAAGACAAAGGATAAGACAAAGGATAAGACAAAGGATAAGACAAAGGATAAGACAAAGGATAAGACAAAGGATAAGACAAAGGATAAGACAAAGGATAAGACAAAGGATAAGACAAAGGATAAGACAAAGGATAAGACAAAGGATAAGACAAAGGATAAGACAAAGGATAAGACAAAGGATAAGACAAAGGATAAGACAAAGGATAAGACAAAGGATAAGACAAAGGATAAGACAAAGGATAAGACAAAGGATAAGACAAAGGATAAGACAAAGGATAAGACAAAGGATAGACAAAGGATAAGACAAAGGATAAGACAAAGGATAAGACAAAGGATAAGACAAAGGATAAGACAAAGGATAAGACAAAGGATAAGACAAAGGATAAGACAAAGGATAAGACAAAGGATAAGACAAAGGATAAGACAAAGGATAAGACAAAGGATAGACAAAGGATAAGACAAAGGATAAGACAAAGGATAAGACAAAGGATAAGACAAAGGATAAGACAAAGGATAAGACAAAGGATAAGACAAAGGATAAGACAAAGGATAAGACAAAGGATAAGACAAAGGATAAGACAAAGGATAAGACAAAGGATAAGACAAAGGATAAGACAAAGGATAAGACAAAGGATAAGACAAAGGATAAGACAAAGGATAAGACAAAGGATAAGACAAAGGATAAGACAAAGGATAAGACAAAGGATAAGACAAAGGATAAGACAAAGGATAAGACAAAGGATAAGACAAAGGATAAGACAAAGGATAAGACAAAGGATAAGACAAAGGATAAGACAAAGGATAAGACAAAGGATAAGACAAAGGATAAGACAAAGGATAAGACAAAGGATAAGACAAAGGATAAGACAAAGGATAAGACAAAGGATAAGACAAAGGATAAGACAAAGGATAAGACAAAGGATAAGACAAAGGATAAGACAAAGGATAAGACAAAGGATAAGACAAAGGATAAGACAAAGGATAAGACAAAGGATAAGACAAAGGATAAGACAAAGGATAAGACAAAGGATAAGACAAAGGATAAGACAAAGGATAAGACAAAGGATAAGACAAAGGATAAGACAAAGGATAAGACAAAGGATAAGACAAAGGATAAGACAAAGGATAAGACAAAGGATAAGACAAAGGATAAGACAAAGGATAAGACAAAGGATAAGACAAAGGATAAGACAAAGGATAAGACAAAGGATAAGACAAAGGATAAGACAAAGGATAAGACAAAGGATAAGACAAAGGATAAGACAAAGGATAAGACAAAGGATAAGACAAAGGATAAGACAAAGGATAAGACAAAGGATAAGACAAAGGATAAGACAAAGGATAAGACAAAGGATAAGACAAAGGATAAGACAAAGGATAAGACAAAGGATAAGACAAAGGATAAGACAAAGGATAAGACAAAGGATAAGACAAAGGATAAGACAAAGGATAAGACAAAGGATAAGACAAAGGATAAGACAAAGGATAAGACAAAGGATAAGACAAAGGATAAGACAAAGGATAAGACAAAGGATAAGACAAAGGATAAGACAAAGGATAAGACAAAGGATAAGACAAAGGATAAGACAAAGGATAAGACAAAGGATAAGACAAAGGATAAGACAAAGGATAAGACAAAGGATAAGACAAAGGATAAGACAAAGGATAAGACAAAGGATAAGACAAAGGATAAGACAAAGGATAAGACAAAGGATAAGACAAAGGATAAGACAAAGGATAAGACAAAGGATAAGACAAAGGATAAGACAAAGGATAAGACAAAGGATAAGACAAAGGATAAGACAAAGGATAAGACAAAGGATAAGACAAAGGATAAGACAAAGGATAAGACAAAGGATAAGACAAAGGATAAGACAAAGGATAAGACAAAGGATAAGACAAAGGATAAGACAAAGGATAAGACAAAGGATAAGACAAAGGATAAGACAAAGGATAAGACAAAGGATAAGACAAAGGATAAGACAAAGGATAAGACAAAGGATAAGACAAAGGATAAGACAAAGGATAAGACAAAGGATAAGACAAAGGATAAGACAAAGGATAAGACAAAGGATAAGACAAAGGATAAGACAAAGGATAAGACAAAGGATAAGACAAAGGATAAGACAAAGGATAAGACAAAGGATAAGACAAAGGATAAGACAAAGGATAAGACAAAGGATAAGACAAAGGATAAGACAAAGGATAAGACAAAGGATAAGACAAAGGATAAGACAAAGGATAAGACAAAGGATAAGACAAAGGATAAGACAAAGGATAAGACAAAGGATAAGACAAAGGATAAGACAAAGGATAAGACAAAGGATAAGACAAAGGATAAGACAAAGGATAAGACAAAGGATAAGACAAAGGATAAGACAAAGGATAAGACAAAGGATAAGACAAAGGATAAGACAAAGGATAAGACAAAGGATAAGACAAAGGATAAGACAAAGGATAAGACAAAGGATAAGACAAAGGATAAGACAAAGGATAAGACAAAGGATAAGACAAAGGATAAGACAAAGGATAAGACAAAGGATAAGACAAAGGATAAGACAAAGGATAAGACAAAGGATAAGACAAAGGATAAGACAAAGGATAAGACAAAGGATAAGACAAAGGATAAGACAAAGGATAAGACAAAGGATAAGACAAAGGATAAGACAAAGGATAAGACAAAGGATAAGACAAAGGATAAGACAAAGGATAAGACAAAGGATAAGACAAAGGATAAGACAAAGGATAAGACAAAGGATAAGACAAAGGATAAGACAAAGGATAAGACAAAGGATAAGACAAAGGATAAGACAAAGGATAAGACAAAGGATAAGACAAAGGATAAGACAAAAGGATAAGACAAAGGATAAGACAAAGGATAAGACAAAGGATAAGACAAAGGATAAGACAAAGGATAAGACAAAGGATAAGACAAAGGATAAGACAAAGGATAAGACAAAGGATAAGACAAAGGATAAGACAAAGGATAAGACAAAGGATAAGACAAAGGATAAGACAAAGGATAAGACAAAGGATAAGACAAAGGATAAGACAAAGGATAAGACAAAGGATAAGACAAAGGATAAGACAAAGGATAAGACAAAGGATAAGACAAAGGATAAGACAAAGGATAAGACAAAGGATAAGACAAAGGATAAGACAAAGGATAAGACAAAGGATAAGACAAAGGATAAGACAAAGGATAAGACAAAGGATAAGACAAAGGATAAGACAAAGGATAAGACAAAGGATAAGACAAAGGATAAGACAAAGGATAAGACAAAGGATAAGACAAAGGATAAGACAAAGGATAAGACAAAGGATAAGACAAAGGATAAGACAAAGGATAAGACAAAGGATAAGACAAAGGATAAGACAAAGGATAAGACAAAGGATAAGACAAAGGATAAGACAAAGGATAAGACAAAGGATAAGACAAAGGATAAGACAAAGGATAAGACAAAGGATAAGACAAAGGATAAGACAAAGGATAAGACAAAGGATAAGACAAAGGATAAGACAAAGGATA
The DNA here is from genome assembly GCA_036023115.1 of Brasenia schreberi. NCBI lineage: Eukaryota > Viridiplantae > Streptophyta > Magnoliopsida > Nymphaeales > Cabombaceae > Brasenia > Brasenia schreberi. The sequence continues at coordinate 46,620,171 of JAYKKT010000091.1, read as the reverse complement.
AGACAAAGGATAAGACAAAGGATAAGACAAAGGATAAGACAAAGGATAAGACAAAGGATAAGACAAAGGATAAGACAAAGGATAAGACAAAGGATAAGACAAAGGATAAGACAAAGGATAAGACAAAGGATAAGACAAAGGATAAGACAAAGGATAAGACAAAGGATAAGACAAAGGATAAGACAAAGGATAAGACAAAGGATAAGACAAAGGATAAGACAAAGGATAAGACAAAGGATAAGACAAAGGATAAGACAAAGGATAAGACAAAGGATAAGACAAAGGATAAGACAAAGGATAAGACAAAGGATAAGACAAAGGATAAGACAAAGGATAAGACAAAGGATAAGACAAAGGATAAGACAAAGGATAAGACAAAGGATAAGACAAAGGATAAGACAAAGGATAAGACAAAGGATAAGACAAAGGATAAGACAAAGGATAAGACAAAGGATAAGACAAAGGATAAGACAAAGGATAAGACAAAGGATAAGACAAAGGATAAGACAAAGGATAAGACAAAGGATAAGACAAAGGATAAGACAAAGGATAAGACAAAGGATAAGACAAAGGATAAGACAAAGGATAAGACAAAGGATAAGACAAAGGATAAGACAAAGGATAAGACAAAGGATAAGACAAAGGATAAGACAAAGGATAAGACAAAGGATAAGACAAAGGATAAGACAAAGGATAAGACAAAGGATAAGACAAAGGATAAGACAAAGGATAAGACAAAGGATAAGACAAAGGATAAGACAAAGGATAAGACAAAGGATAAGACAAAGGATAAGACAAAGGATAAGACAAAGGATAAGACAAAGGATAAGACAAAGGATAAGACAAAGGATAAGACAAAGGATAAGACAAAGGATAAGACAAAGGATAAGACAAAGGATAAGACAAAGGATAAGACAAAGGATAAGACAAAGGATAAGACAAAGGATAAGACAAAGGATAAGACAAAGGATAAGACAAAGGATAAGACAAAGGATAAGACAAAGGATAAGACAAAGGATAAGACAAAGGATAAGACAAAGGATAAGACAAAGGATAAGACAAAGGATAAGACAAAGGATAAGACAAAGGATAAGACAAAGGATAAGACAAAGGATAAGACAAAGGATATAAGACAAAGGATAAGACAAAGGATAAGACAAAGGATAAAGACAAAGGATAAGACAAAGGATAAGACAAAGGATAAGACAAAGGATAAGACAAAGGATAAGACAAAGGATAAGACAAAGGATAAGACAAAGGATAAGACAAAGGATAAGACAAAGGATAAGACAAAGGATAAGACAAAGGATAAGACAAAGGATAAGACAAAGGATAAGACAAAGGATAAGACAAAGGATAAGACAAAGGATAAGACAAAGGATAAGACAAAGGATAAGACAAAGGATAAGACAAAGGATAAGACAAAGGATAAGACAAAGGATAAGACAAAGGATAAGACAAAGGATAAGACAAAGGATAAGACAAAGGATAAGACAAAGGATAAGACAAAGGATAAGACAAAGGATAAGACAAAGGATAAGACAAAGGATAAGACAAAGGATAAGACAAAGGATAAGACAAAGGATAAGACAAAGGATAAGACAAAGGATAAGACAAATAAGACAAAGGATAAGACAAAGGATAAGACAAAGGATAAGACAAAGGATAAGACAAAGGATAAGACAAAGGATAAGACAAAGGATAAGACAAAGGATAAGACAAAGGATAAGACAAAGGATAAGACAAAGGATAAGACAAAGGATAAGACAAAGGATAAGACAAAGGATAAGACAAAGGATAAGACAAAGGATAAGACAAAGGATAAGACAAAGGATAAGACAAAGGATAAGACAAAGGATAAGACAAAGGATAAGACAAAGGATAAGACAAAGGATAAGACAAAGGATAAGACAAAGGATAAGACAAAGGATAAGACAAAGGATAAGACAAAGGATAAGACAAAGGATAAGACAAAGGATAAGACAAAGGATAAGACAAAGGATAAGACAAAGGATAAGACAAAGGATAAGACAAAGGATAAGACAAAGGATAAGACAAAGGATAAGACAAAGGATAAGACAAAGGATAAGACAAAGGATAAGACAAAGGATAAGACAAAGGATAAGACAAAGGATAAGACAAAGGATAAGACAAAGGATAAGACAAAGGATAAGACAAAGGATAAGACAAAGGATAAGACAAAGGATAAGACAAAGGATAAGACAAAGGATAAGACAAAGGATAAGACAAAGGATAAGACAAAGGATAAGACAAAGGATAAGACAAAGGATAAGACAAAGGATAAGACAAAGGATAAGACAAAGGATAAGACAAAGGATAAGACAAAGGATAAGACAAAGGATAAGACAAAGGATAAGACAAAGGATAAGACAAAGGATAAGACAAAGGATAAGACAAAGGATAAGACAAAGGATAAGACAAAGGATAAGACAAAGGATAAGACAAAGGATAAGACAAAGGATAAGACAAAGGATAAGACAAAGGATAAGACAAAGGATAAGACAAAGGATAAGACAAAGGATAAGACAAAGGATAAGACAAAGGATAAGACAAAGGATAAGACAAAGGATAAGACAAAGGATAAGACAAAGGATAAGACAAAGGATAAGACAAAGGATAAGACAAAGGATAAGACAAAGGATAAGACAAAGGATAAGACAAAGGATAAGACAAAGGATAAGACAAAGGATAAGACAAAGGATAAGACAAAGGATAAGACAAAGGATAAGACAAAGGATAAGACAAAGGATAAGACAAAGGATAAGACAAAGGATAAGACAAAGGATAAGACAAAGGATAAGACAAAGGATAAGACAAAGGATAAGACAAAGGATAAGACAAAGGATAAGACAAAGGATAAGACAAAGGATAAGACAAAGGATAAGACAAAGGATAAGACAAAGGATAAGACAAAGGATAAGACAAAGGATAAGACAAAGGATAAGACAAAGGATAAGACAAAGGATAAGACAAAGGATAAGACAAAGGATAAGACAAAGGATAAGACAAAGGATAAGACAAAGGATAAGACAAAGGATAAGACAAAGGATAAGACAAAGGATAAGACAAAGGATAAGACAAAGGATAAGACAAAGGATAAGACAAAGGATAAGACAAAGGATAAGACAAAGGATAAAGACATAAGACAAAGGATAAGACAAAGGATAAGACAAAGGATAAGACAAAGGATAAGACAAAGGATAAGACAAAGGATAAGACAAAGGATAAGACAAAGGATAAGACAAAGGATAAGACAAAGGATAAGACAAAGGATAAGACAAAGGATAAGACAAAGGATAAGACAAAGGATAAGACAAAGGATAAGACAAAGGATAAGACAAAGGATAAGACAAAGGATAAGACAAAGGATAAGACAAAGGATAAGACAAAGGATAAGACAAAGGATAAGACAAAGGATAAGACAAAGGATAAGACAAAGGATAAGACAAAGGATAAGACAAAGGATAAGACAAAGGATAAGACAAAGGATAAGACAAAGGATAAGACAAAGGATAAGACAAAGGATAAGACAAAGGATAAGACAAAGGATAAGACAAAGGATAAGACAAAGGATAAGACAAAGGATAAGACAAAGGATAAGACAAAGGATAAGACAAATAAGACAAAGGATAAGACAAAGGATAAGACAAAGGATAAGACAAAGGATAAGACAAAGGATAAGACAAAGGATAAGACAAAGGATAAGACAAAGGATAAGACAAAGGATAAGACAAAGGATAAGACAAAGGATAAGACAAAGGATAAGACAAAGGATAAGACAAAGGATAAGACAAAGGATAAGACAAAGGATAAGACAAAGGATAAGACAAAGGATAAGACAAAGGATAAGACAAAGGATAAGACAAAGGATAAGACAAAGGATAAGACAAAGGATAAGACAAAGGATAAGACAAAGGATAAGACAAAGGATAAGACAAAGGATAAGACAAAGGATAAGACAAAGGATAAGACAAAGGATAAGACAAAGGATAAGACAAAGGATAAGACAAAGGATAAGACAAAGGATAAGACAAAGGATAAGACAAAGGATAAGACAAAGGATAAGACAAAGGATAAGACAAAGGATAAGACAAAGGATAAGACAAAGGATAAGACAAAGGATAAGACAAAGGATAAGACAAAGGATAAGACAAAGGATAAGACAAAGGATAAGACAAAGGATAAGACAAAGGATAAGACAAAGGATAAGACAAAGGATAAGACAAAGGATAAGACAAAGGATAAGACAAAGGATAAGACAAAGGATAAGACAAAGGATAAGACAAAGGATAAGACAAAGGATAAGACAAAGGATAAGACAAAGGATAAGACAAAGGATAAGACAAAGGATAAGACAAAGGATAAGACAAAGGATAAGACAAAGGATAAGACAAAGGATAAGACAAAGGATAAGACAAAGGATAAGACAAAGGATAAGACAAAGGATAAGACAAAGGATAAGACAAAGGATAAGACAAAGGATAAGACAAAGGATAAGACAAAGGATAAGACAAAGGATAAGACAAAGGATAAGACAAAGGATAAGACAAAGGATAAGACAAAGGATAAGACAAAACTATAAGACAAAGGATAAGACAAAGGATAAGACAAAGGATAAGACAAAGGATAAGACAAAGGATAAGACAAAGGATAAGACAAAGGATAAGACAAAGGATAAGACAAAGGATAAGACAAAGGATAAGACAAAGGATAAGACAAAGGATAAGACAAAGGATAAGACAAAGGATAAGACAAAGGATAAGACAAAGGATAAGACAAAGGATAAGACAAAGGATAAGACAAAGGATAAGACAAAGGATAAGACAAAGGATAAGACAAAGGATAAGACAAAGGATAAGACAAAGGATAAGACAAAGGATAAGACAAAGGATAAGACAAAGGATAAGACAAAGGATAAGACAAAGGATAAGACAAAGGATAAGACAAAGGATAAGACAAAGGATAAGACAAAGGATAAGACAAAGGATAAGACAAAGGATAAGACAAAGGATAAGACAAAGGATAAGACAAAGGATAAGACAAAGGATAAGACAAAGGATAAGACAAAGGATAAGACAAAGGATAAGACAAAGGATAAGACAAAGGATAAGACAAAGGATAAGACAAAGGATAAGACAAAGGATAAGACAAAGGATAAGACAAAGGATAAGACAAAGGATAAGACAAAGGATAAGACAAAGGATAAGACAAAGGATAAGACAAAGGATAAGACAAAGGATAAGACAAAGGATAAGACAAAGGATAAGACAAAGGATAAGACAAAGGATAAGACAAAGGATAAGACAAAGGATAAGACAAAGGATAAGACAAAGGATAAGACAAAGGATAAGACAAAGGATAAGACAAAGGATAAGACAAAGGATAAGACAAAGGATAAGACAAAGGATAAGACAAAGGATAAGACAAAGGATAAGACAAAGGATAAGACAAAGGATAAGACAAAGGATAAGACAAAGGATAAGACAAAGGATAAGACAAAGGATAAGACAAAGGATAAGACAAATAAGACAAAGGATAAGACAAAGGATAAGACAAAGGATAAGACAAAGGATAAGACAAAGGATAAGACAAAGGATAAGACAAAGGATAAGACAAAGGATAAGACAAAGGATAAGACAAAGGATAAGACAAAGGATAAGACAAAGGATAAGACAAAGGATAAGACAAAGGATAAGACAAAGGATAAGACAAAGGATAAGACAAAGGATAAGACAAAGGATAAGACAAAGGATAAGACAAAGGATAAGACAAAGGATAAGACAAAGGATAAGACAAAGGATAAGACAAAGGATAAGACAAAGGATAAGACAAAGGATAAGACAAAGGATAAGACAAAGGATAAGACAAAGGATAAGACAAAGGATAAGACAAAGGATAAGACAAAGGATAAGACAAAGGATAAGACAAAGGATAAGACAAAGGATAAGACAAAGGATAAGACAAAGGATAAGACAAAGGATAAGACAAAGGATAAGACAAAGGATAAGACAAAGGATAAGACAAAGGATAAGACAAAGGATAAGACAAAGGATAAGACAAAGGATAAGACAAAGGATAAGACAAAGGATAAGACAAAGGATAAGACAAAGGATAAGACAAAGGATAAGACAAAGGATAAGACAAAGGATAAGACAAAGGATAAGACAAAGGATAAGACAAAGGATAAGACAAAGGATAAGACAAAGGATAAGACAAAGGATAAGACAAAGGATAAGACAAAGGATAAGACAAAGGATAAGACAAAGGATAAGACAAAGGATAAGACAAAGGATAAGACAAAGGATAAGACAAAGGATAAGACAAAGGATAAGACAAAGGATAAGACAAAGGATAAGACAAAGGATAAGACAAAGGATAAGACAAAGGATAAGACAAAGGATAAGACAAAGGATAAGACAAAGGATAAGACAAAGGATAAGACAAAGGATAAGACAAAGGATAAGACAAAGGATAAGACAAAGGATAAGACAAAGGATAAGACAAAGGATAAGACAAAGGATAAAAAAGGATAAGACAAAGGATAAGACAAAGGATAAGACAAAGGATAAGACAAAGGATAAGACAAAGGATAAGACAAAGGATAAGACAAAGGATAAGACAAAGGATAAGACAAAGGATAAGACAAAGACAAAGGATAAGACAAAGGATAAGACAAAGGATAAGACAAAGACAAAGGATAAGACAAAGGATAAGACAAAGGATAAGACAAAGGATAAGACAAAGACAAAGGATAAGACAAAGGATAAGACAAAGGATAAGACAAAGACAAAGGATAAGACAAAGGATAAGACAAAGGATAAGACAAAGGATAAGACAAAGGATAAGACAAAGGATAAGACAAAGGATAAGACAAAGGATAAGACAAAGGATAAGACAAAGGATAAGACAAAGGATAAGACAAAGGATAAGACAAAGGATAAGACAAAGGATAAGACAAAGGATAAGACAAAGGATAAGACAAAGGATAAGACAAAGGATAAGACAAAGGATAAGACAAAGGATAAGACAAAGGATAAGACAAAGGATAAGACAAAGGATAAGACAAAGGATAAGACAAAGGATAAGACAAAGGATAAGACAAAGGATAAGACAAAGGATAAGACAAAGGATAAGACAAAGGATAAGACAAAGGATAAGACAAAGGATAAGACAAAGGATAAGACAAAGGATAAGACAAAGGATAAGACAAAGGATAAGACAAAGGATAAGACAAAGGATAAGACAAAGGATAAGACAAAGGATAAGACAAAGGATAAGACAAAGGATAAGACAAAGGATAAGACAAAGGATAAGACAAAGGATAAGACAAAGGATAAGACAAAGGATAAGACAAAGGATAAGACAAAGGATAAGACAAAGGATAAGACAAAGGATAAGACAAAGGATAAGACAAAGGATAAGACAAAGGATAAGACAAAGGATAAGACAAAGGATAAGACAAAGGATAAGACAAAGGATAAGACAAAGGATAAGACAAAGGATAAGACAAAGGATAAGACAAAGGATAAGACAAAGGATAAGACAAAGGATAAGACAAAGGATAAGACAAAGGATAAGACAAAGGATAAGACAAAGGATAAGACAAAGGATAAGACAAAGGATAAGACAAAGGATAAGACAAAGGATAAGACAAAGGATAAGACAAAGGATAAGACAAAGGATAAGACAAAGGATAAGACAAAGGATAAGACAAAGGATAAGACAAAGGATCAGACAAAGGATAAGACAAAGGATAAGACAAAGGATAAGACAAAGGATAAGACAAAGGATAAGACAAAGGATAAGACAAAGGATAAGACAAAGGATAAGACAAAGGATAAGACAAAGGATAAGACAAAGGATAAGACAAAGGATAAGACAAAGGATAAGACAAAGGATAAGACAAAGGATAAGACAAAGGATAAGACAAAGGATAAGACAAAGGATAAGACAAAGGATAAGACAAAGGATAAGACAAAGGATAAGACAAAGGATAAGACAAAGACAAAGGATAAGACAAAGGATAAGACAAAGGATAAGACAAAGACAAAGGATAAGACAAAGGATAAGACAAAGGATAAGACAAAGGATAAGACAAAGGATAAGACAAAGACAAAGGATAAGACAAAGGATAAGACAAAGGATAAGACAAAGGATAAGACAAAGGATAAGACAAAGGATAAGACAAAGGATAAGACAAAGACAAAGGATAAGACAAAGGATAAGACAAAGGATAAGACAAAGGATAAGACAAAGGATAAGACAAAGGATAAGACAAAGGATAAGACAAAGGATAAGACAAAGGATAAGACAAAGGATAAGACAAAGGATAAGACAAAGGATAAGACAAAGGATAAGACAAAGGATAAGACAAAGGATAAGACAAAGGATAAGACAAAGGATAAGACAAAGGATAAGACAAAGGATAAGACAAAGGATAAGACAAAGGATAAGACAAAGGATAAGACAAAGGATAAGACAAAGGATAAGACAAAGGATAAGACAAAGGATAAGACAAAGGATAAGACAAAGGATAAGACAAAGGATAAGACAAAGGATAAGACAAAGGATAAGACAAAGGATAAGACAAAGGATAAGACAAAGGATAAGACAAAGGATAAGACAAAGGATAAGACAAAGGATAAGACAAAGGATAAGACAAAGGATAAGACAAAGGATAAGACAAAGGATAAGACAAAGACAAAGGATAAGACAAAGGATAAGACAAAGGATAAGACAAAGGATAAGACAAAGGATAAGACAAAGGATAAGACAAAGGATAAGACAAAGGATAAGACAAAGGATAAGACAAAGGATAAGACAAAGGATAAGACAAAGGATAAGACAAAGGATAAGACAAAGGATAAGACAAAGGATAAGACAAAGGATAAGACAAAGGATAAGACAAAGGATAAGACAAAGGATAAGACAAAGGATAAGACAAAAGGATAAGACAAAAGGATAAGACAAAGGATAAGACAAAGGATAAGACAAAAGGATAAGACAAAGGATAAGACAAAGGATAAGACAAAGGATAAGACAAAGGATAAGACAAAGGATAAGACAAAGGATAAGACAAAGGATAAGACAAAGGATAAGACAAAGGATAAGACAAAATAAGATAAAGGATAAGACAAAGGATAAGACAAAAGGATAAGACAAAAGGATAAGACAAAGGATAAGACAAAAGGATAAGACAAAGGATAAGACAAAGGATAAGACAAAGGATAAGACAAAGGATAAGACAAAGGATAAGACAAAGGATAAGACAAAGGATAAGACAAAAGGATAAGACAAAGGATAAGACAAAAGGATAAGACAAAGGATAAGACAAAAGGATAAGACAAAGGATAAGACAAAAGGATAAGACAAAGGATAAGACAAAGGATAAGACAAAAGGATAAGACAAAGGATAAGACAAAGGATAAGACAAAAGGATAAGACAAAGGATAAGACAAAGGATAAGACAAAAGGATAAGACAAAGGATAAGACAAAGGATAAGACAAAGGATAAGACAAAGGATAAGACAAAGGATAAGACAAAGGATAAGACAAAGGATAAGACAAAGGATAAGACAAAGGATAAGACAAAGGATAAGACAAAGGATAAGACAAAGGATAAGACAAAGGATAAGACAAAGGATAAGACAAAGCCAAAGGATAAGACAAAGGATAAGACAAAGGGTAAGACAAAGGATAAGACAAAGCCAAAGGATAAGACAAAGCCAAAGGATAAGACAAAGGATAAGACAAAGGATAAGACAAAGGATAAGACAAAGGATAAGACAAAGGATAAGACAAAGGATAAGACAAAGGATAAGACAAAGGATAAGACAATGGATAAGACAAAGGATAAGACAAAGGATAAGACAAAGGATAAGACAAAGGATAAGACAAAGGATAAGACAAAGGATAAGACAAAGGATAAGACAAAGGATAAGACAAAGGATAAGACAAAGGATAAGTCAAAGGATAAGACAAAGGGATAAGACAGAGGATAAGACAAAGGATAAGACAAAGGATAAGACAAAATGTAAGACAAAGGATAAGACAAAGACAAAGACAAAAGGTAAGACAAAGGATTAGACAAAGACAAAGACAAAGGATAAGACAAGGAATAAGGCTAAGGATATGGCAAAGGATAAGACAACAACAAAATGTTAGACAAAGGATAAGACAAAGACAAAGACAAAGGATAAGACAAAATGTAAGACAAAGGATTAGACAAGGACAAAGACAAAGGATATGACAAATTGATAAGACCAAAGGATAAGACAAGGAATAAGGCTAAGGATAAGGCAAAGGATTGGACAACGACAAAAGGTAAGACAAGGGATAAGACAGAGGACTTAAACTGTTCAATCATACTTATACCCCTAAACCTTTGTTACAGTGTGATTTGTGTGACTAAAAGTGACTTAATTTCTTGATTTTTCAAATGCAATTTGCCTTGAAGACTCTTACCTTGTATGGTCTCCTTGAAGTGGAATTGCATTGAGCTTATACCTTGTGAAGTGTTTAAGTTTAAGCTATGTGTTCTCGGTTAATACGTGCTATAGTGACTGCTCATAATGATTGTGATAAAAAGATTCTGTGGCTTATTGTGCAAGTTGACAAGTTCTTTTTGTGAAAATTTTATTTGGCAGTTAGTACCCCTTGTTTTGTGTTTTATTCACTTTATACTCCTTTGTTGAAGTCAATGTTTTGGTAGATTCATACTTTTCCGGATGGGAGTGGTCAAAGTGACTGCATTAAGGACAAAGACGAGTTTGACATACGGTTTGGAAAAGCAAAAAGTTAGGTAGGTGCCAAGGCAATTAGTTGGTCATGTTCTTCATTTGCGCATGACGGGTCAACCATTTTATAGTGCCTTTGGTCTCTGATCTCGACTGGTCTTGCTGTCATATTGGAAAAGATGCAATTCTCCCAACTCCAGGTACTTTAGGCGTGGTTGGACTAATCATCTCTGCATGGCTTATTTGAAGAGGATCAGTTAACAGTAGCAAGAGTGTGGATATCGTCAAGCAATCGCGCAAGAGGGCTTACTTCCACGAATCTACTCAGGTTCAAGCATTGGTAAGGGTTATTCTCGAGGATCATTTTCTCAAGAAAATTAATGTGATATGATTGTATGCTCCATGTATCGAGTACGAAAATTATAAGAACTGATTCTTTACTTTATCTGAGCCGAAAAGCTGGAAAAAAAATGCCACCTCCCCTACCCTCTCTAATGTGGGCATTATAAAAAGTGAATACGGGAAAACAACCTACACCTTACAACATACGATAACCCGGATGTCCCAACCATTACCTTCCAACATCGAGAAACTCTATAAAACTCCTGTCAATCCACAGAAGTCAGAGGGCTGAAGGGGTTGGCATTGCAGTACCTAAGTAGACACGAAGATACCTACTTTCTTTTTTTCCTTTCCTATTACAATGTGATGAAGCCATGCACAACCCGAGTGTGAACTCGCGCGTTTCAACTTGTGAATGGAGCCCCTAGCCAAGTTGTTCATTGTGCATAGTGGTGTCTTTTTAATACATGCTAACAAACTCGCATCCCTCTAACTGGAGTCGAGTTTCTGCCTATTACATCTTGTTCTAAAGTCGAGGGATCAGACTTATCACTGTCAGGTATACTAAAAGAAATTGTACAGATAATACGAGCGTTGGGACTCTGTCGAGCACATTTGGATACCAGTCGTCCATGTTAAATCCTAGGCTCCAATCACAGGAGGGGGCGCCCCATCCGTTGCAATCTCGTCGCAATCTAATAACCCTCCCTCTCTCCACCAGCACCTCCGTCCGGCAGCATCCACCACTGGCCTGCCGCTCATCCACCAGCGTGAGTTCTTGCTATCGGCTGCAACTGAGACGCGACTTCCATCAATCAGACAGAGGTACTGGGTGCTCGGATTTCCCCCTGCACGCACACCTTCATTGCGCATCCCATGCCCTACCTTTCTATGATCATCTATCTAGTCTCCAATTTGATATAGTCCTGAATCAAGGGAAACCATGAGGAGATTACAGTGAAGTCCACGGCTCAACCAATTTAGTCCTGAATCAAGAGTAACATGGATCCAATTTGAAGCTTATGTTATGCTCATACAACACTATTTCATGTTGTTTCTTAATATCCATCCAACATTTTGTATCAGATATACTGGACATCCAGCAATGAATTTATTATGAATGTTTGGTTGGCAAAAGCACATCTACGATCCATATTTAGTACCAATGTGGTTCATAATGCAGTACCGTTTGTTTTGGCCTTTGTTGTATATATCTGATTCTTATTTTGATTATAGTTAGTCCGATTCGGTGAAGTCATATCATATTTTCTCGTACTTCTTGCATCTATTTTATATATTCACAGTTAGAAGAACCTGATGTTGTTTAAAACAGCTTGGACTTTGGATATTAATGTTAAAATATTTTGACGATGTATGAATTGTATTTCGAGATAAGCTTATTTAGAATTAACATCTATTTTATGTTGTCTTTTTTATTCAATTTTCAGCATGTGTGGTTGTTAGACGTTATTTTGAGTGATGTTTAGCCCTGATCTTAGGTTTATATTGGTTTTGTGTTCATTTACACAGATATAGAAATATTCTAGAAGCAATATTTCCTTATAGAAACTTACTATTCTATATTTGGATTTTATGTGTCGATGCTCTAGACTCTCCACCAATTCTACCTAGAAATTCGATTTTGGCTGACCCCACTAGACAACCTTTCAACTGATGTGGACCACCTTCACAAGGGTACGGATAGGGTTCTCGAACTCAGCTTCCTTTCACGTAACATGGACTCGAAGGTTCATCATTGAGAGGCACATAAAAATGAAACAAGGTTCAAGAGACCTTGAAATCTTTTGAAACATCAGAATTGACTGGTTACACTTTTTTTTCTGTACTAAGTGTGATGAGCCAAAAATGCTAAGACTGTCATAATCCTGAATTTTTTTATGAAAAACATTACATTCGGTGTTATGATAACATGGAAACACATTTTACAGAGAAGAGCACCCACAATCGTGGATGTACATGTAGAAGCGCTGTGTCTATATATAGATGCACATGCGCACACACACATATACATATACATATATTGTATGTGTTTATGTATGTATGAATATATTATGTATGAGGATTAAACTCAGGTGCCTTGTACTAGGAACTTTCACCTTTGCCATGTTGGATGCGCTTGCAGCAGCCCATTGGCAACCAAAACCAACAACTACCAGTTTCATTATCGAAGTTTAGTAGAAACTCATAGACTTTTTCTTAGTTTAACCACTAAACTCATCGACTTTTTCTTAGTTTAACCACTACCTCTAAATGCCTCCAGCTTACCATTCACCGAAGGGATTCCCATCTGTCTCCTCTGCCTGGATTCTGCCAACAAGGCCTGCAGAGGTAAATATGCTTCTCCTTCAAAATGTGTCCTAGTAATTTCTGTAAATCTTGTTGTGCTTTTTAATAACTAAGGAATCAAATGGGACATAATTTTGTCCATGCTTTCCTCTCTTACTTTCTTTTCGTTTCCTCAAACTTAAATTTCATATATATTGGACGATTCCTTGAAAATGAAAGTGCAGATTTGTTGCTTCATAAGGTTTTTTCTTGTGATATCATGTGCCTGTATGTAAAGGAAGTCCAATGTGTAGAGACCAAAATCTTTCTTTTGTAGTTTGATCGAGATTATCTTGTTTGAATAAGTTTGGCAAGTTGACATTGTGCTTATTGCTGGAATTCTATGCTTGATTTTGCTTTTCCATTGATAAGTAGTCTGTGGCTGCAGAATCTAGTTATCTCTTATTCAGAAGCTCTTAGCATGATGCTTCGTTTTATCTCTTCCTGATTTCAGATGTTAATGTTCTCCTTTCTTGGTCAAGAGTTGAACGAGGGTCTAATAGTAGAACTTAAATGTTAAAATATGGTTCGTGTTATATGGCGTCTTAATACAAGAAACACGCTGTGGTTACAAGCGGTCATGTGACAACACCCTTTGGATAAAATGGCTGAACCTCACTTTTTTGATCAACCAAAATTTTGGGTATCCTGAAAGCTATATGCAAAATGATGTTTCTTGAAAATCTTGTTGCATCTAAAGAGATGCATTAGACAGAAATGAAGTGAGTTATGAAGAACTCTGTGAAAACTTGCAGCCAGCATAAACAAAGGATCCTAGAAGGCTGAATGAGTTGTGTTTAGAACTTTAGTTTGGCCCGTCTAGCAAGTTGATAAGTATAAAATTGAATGTATGGGCGTAGAAAAGTGATCTATTAGACGAATCATTTTGATGATTGACATTTTAGTACTATAAATATTTCCAGAAAGTGAATAGGAAATGATTCTATTAGTGAATGCGTGGCACTCATATGAACAAACTGTTACTCTGGTCCCACTACCTGCCTGAGATTAGATACTATAGCTGTGGCAATGTTTGGCATGCTTGATATGTATAATTCATGACACATGCAAGCTCACTTAAGGTCCTGTTGGTTCTACTTCTAGTTGCTTTATGGTATTTTGAAAAGTTTGGAAGTTCAACTCATCATCTAGGACTCCATCCTCATTACCCAAAATTGAATCTCCTCGTCATGTTGACCAAACTCTCTACTATCAGTGTAATATCTCTAGTATTCCTACATATAAATTAATAGTCTCTAATAGTTTGTCACCTAGCATCAAGCACAGAGCCTCCTAAAATTCTCTGTAAGAAAACAAGGGGATACTTTTTCTGCACCAAAATTGAATTCCTCATCATGTTGAGCTCACCCTCTCCAGCTTCGAGGGTCATCCGCTGGTGGCATAGGTGGATTGGGTAGAAACTGTGCGCTCTCTTAAAAGACAAGAAATTCTGGGGACTGATGTCACCTCCTCTATGTTAAACTCTGATCTTTATTGATAATACAAGAGAAAATTTTAGGAGTGATTTTCTGGTTTTCACAAGGTGACAACCACCTGGGGCACACCTCCATGTTTTCTTATTCACTCTCCTTAAAAATGTGATTAGGGTTACCTAATCATAGGAGTGTCTTAACTTGAAAGACTAAACTACTCCTACAACTAAGTCACATAGACATTTCTAAGGGGTGGAGTGTCGACCCCGACACTGGTGCGACACCGACATCGTGTCGGTGCGGCATGTCCAAAAAAAAAAGATTGCAAAAAAAAAGAAAAGATTTTTTTTTGTAACTCACGGATAAATGGGTCTGGATAATGAAGATTGATTTGTGTATTATGATGAAATTAGTAGTTTTTTACCATTTATATGTTTTGCTTTAATATAAAGTTGTGTACTTACTATTATAGCTTTATACAATATAAAGCTGCTTTAATGATTTTGGGTGCGAACAATTGGACTCCATTCTGTATGCCTTTGCACAGAATAATCTCTGTCACCAAACACATTTAAAGACCAGGAACATTGTCAAATCAATAGAACATAAGAGTATGACATCACTAGTGGATCCTAGCACAAATACTAGTATATGTTATATCCTACAAAAGATCTTCAAACTCTTTGAATCCATAACTTAGATATTTTGCAGCTCGTATCATTATGAGGGAACTTGCTAATTGATTACGTGCACCCAAAATTAGCAAATATTAGTTGTATTATGATTGATTTATGTAGCTTGAATATTATATATAATATATAATATTATATACCCTAGCCGTATCGCCGCACCCAAAATTTTTGAAATTTGCCGTATCCCGCACCCGCACCCATACCCATGTGACATAGTCCTACAATAAAACATTATTAACAAGCAACACAAAAAGCATATGATAGGATTAGAGATGTAGGAACCAATCCAAAGCCCAATCCAACACTTCTTCTAACACTCTCCCTCAAGTTGGGAGAAAGATGCTCATGACTCGCAACTTGCTCAAAAAAGTTAGTCCACTTTTATTGACTGCTTTTGCGAGAATATTTGTACATTGGTCTTCAAACTTGACATAATTCAATTGGAACACTTGATGCATTATTTTTTCTCTTATAAAGTGACAATCGATCTCAATATATTTCATTTGCTCATGATAAACTGTTTTGGATGATTTATATTGTTGCTTTGTTGTCACAATATAAAGGAATATGACTTGTTATCTCCATACTCAACTCTTTCATAAGAAACATTAGCCATCATCCTTCACACATCCCTTGAGCAATTGCTCTATATTTAACTTTTGTACTAAATCTAGCTACATCCACTTGTTTTTGCTTTTACATGAAACAATATTGCTCCTAATTAGTGCAATATATTCAGAAGTAAATTTTCTATCATCTAGGGATCTGGTCCAGTCTCCATCATAATAAACTTCAATATTAAGATGCCCGTATAAAGAATACCTAGTTCAGGTATGGTTTTTAGATACCACAATATAGGATAAACTACATCCATATGGGCTTTTGTTGGAGCATGCATGAATGAGATAACCATTCTCGTTGCGTATGTGATGTGTGGATGGGTAATGGTTAGATAGATCAATTTTTCTACCTTTGATACCTATCCACATCTTCATATTGTTCTTCATAATGAAGATGTAGTTTTTGTTTTACTTCTATTAGAATCTTTCTTGGGAACATGTAGGACACTTGATATTAGTAAAAAATTGTAATTCATCCCACAAACTGTGCAACAACAACAACAACTAAGCCTTTCCCCATACTAGATGGGGTCGGCTACATGAATTCTTTGTTTCCACAGATCCCTATCGTGTGCCATGTTAGCAGTTAACATCCCACAAACTGTGCAAATCAGTAAAATATTCACTAATAGTCCGAATGTCTTGTATACATTTTCTGATTTTCTCTAGGACTTCATATTCTTTGGTAATATTTTTCTTTGTGAATGCATCATCCTTTCTCTATCTTAAATAGGTTAGTCTGACCTTGTGCTATAACAACTAGTCCTAAAGATCTAGCCAATTCTAAATAATTTTTTCCATCAAGTTTAACATTCGTAACTTGGAATGGTTCCAATTTATCACCTGAATGTCCTTCAAAATTTGAATATATGGTTTCCACGTGTTTACTAGTGTCTGCCATCTTCTTAGTCTTTGAACTCTATTTGACCACAAGAGGACCGATCAAAAAATTGCTTCTTCCTATCTATCCTTCACATATCCCAACAGCACCAGAAGCCCTTTCGATTCAATCTTCTGATTGTAACATGCTGCAATTTCTGATCACTGATATGCTTGACAGCAATATTCAAGCATACGTCCCTCGCAACAACATGCTGATTCACTGCAACTAATTTAAGAGTGCATTAGTGCATGGATTTTTGAAAAATGATTGGATTGGATCTGTAAATTGAATTTTGTTAACTGTTGTCAAGCAACCAAAGAATAATCCCAAGTAAAAAACAAAAAAAAAGGGAAATATTAAACTTCCTTATTTAATTCACCATCATCCTGAAATCACATCCAATTATGTTTATGCTATGTCAGACAGTCCCTTAAGACATCTAAGCAAATGACAGAAAGTGGGTATCTTTTCTCAGCTGTTTCCATCCAACCTGTTTATTACTGGTTACCCAAGAGTCTCTTCCTTTGGCCTCTCCAAGAGCTTTTTCCAGGTTCCCTTTGGGTTTTACTTTTTTGGTAATTACTTCCCTTTTTTCATCAAAGTTTACATATGAAAAAATAGCCTGATGTTTCTACCAAATATCAATGTGGGACCACTTTTATCCTTCTAAATTTTCCTTTATAACTTATGGTGTTGCTAATAGTACCATGAAGTGGAAGAGGAATAAAAGATGAAACGAGAGAACGACTATGTTATCAATAGCGGTTAGCGGGTTGTTAGCGGTCGATCCTGATATAGCGGTAGCGGGGATATAGCGGATTTAGCGGTACACTTTTATTTATGATTAATATATATATATATATAATGGGTTTTCTAATTTATAAGAAATAGCAAGAAACACAACCACTTCTTTTATAATGAGTTCTCTAATTTATGCCAAACATGCTTAGGCTTTTCACCAAATGACTCAATCCTTCGATTGATGCAATTTCCACAACGAAATGCAAAGCCTCAACTTATCTTTTAGAGTATGTCATACGATGCCTAAATTTCTTTTCTATCAACTGCATTTCCAGCATATGTCGATAATCATCATCCACATGACACTATGATTTGAAGTATGCTAGAGAAAGTCTAACAAAATTCATTGGAGAAAATTACCTTGTCACTGAAACCTTGAAAGGCATCATCCATGGATGAGAACTGTATGATGGATGAAACCAAGCTTCAAGAGGAAGACTCCTGTAACATGGATAAATCCAGTAAGCAAGCTATTTAGCATAAGCATTCTTTGGGACCATATGAAGATACATAGAGCATGTTAAAGTGTCCAGTTATCGCAGTAGAAATGCTGGAAAATAGATAAAGAACCATTCAGTCTCAATAAAGATGGGATATGTGACCACAACAGACCATTATATCAGATTTGCTTTTGATTGGCTTCACTCTGTTGGTTTTCCAGTATACCTTGACGAACCTTTAAACCAACCAAAAAAGAAAAACAAATTGTCAAGCTATTACCTATTTATAGAGTCCAAAGACATTGCCAAATGATCATGAAGGTACCGGAAGCAATGCAGACCAGTCAGCTCGTTGCTCTGTCATGTTCATGAAAAGAAACACATTGCACAATCCCAAGACCATTGTGAGTTTGGGGTCATTGCTCCTTACAGCCTGGTGACTTGGAAGAGGACAACTTGATGCTTCCAGTTTAAATACAGAAACAATGAATACAGAAGACATAAGAACAAATAGTCTGGATTGCGCATTTGCCTTCATGTGCATAAGGACAATAAACTGTCTACTCAACAACTATTAGCAAAAGTAAAGATCAACCACATCTACGAAGATGAACCACTTAGTTTGGGAAAAGACTTGGTTTGGGTTTTGGTACATATCTTACTTTCTAAGACCTTCCATTTAATGAGGCCTGCAAATTTAGATATCATGCACAGTGCTAGAGACAACATACTGTGCTTTCCAAGAAGGAAATAATTGAGCCAGGTTTTTATTCCCGAATCCAAAATTGAATTATCATTCTTATATACCAAATGCATTCAAAACATGCTATGCAATATGCTACCATGAGGATATGAATGACATGAACTTACATATTCAATGGGATACGCAAGAAACTAAAAGAATGCCAATAAGCTAACTTGACTCATTTCTTTCTGTTCTTATTTCGGGCAAACAGACTGAATGACCATTAGGGGTGTGATATCACTTTGGGCAAACATATTGAACGACCATTAGGGGTGCGATATGATATTGATGCAAACAGACTGAATGACCATCTGGTACCTGGAGGTGGTGGCGAGAGAGGGAGAGGCGGGACAGGGGCATACCTGGCGGGGGTGGTGGGAGAGGGAGAGGGAGAGGCGAGAGAGAAGGAGAGGCATGAGAAAGGGAGAGGCAGGGACAGGGGCATACCTGGAGGTGGTGGCGGCGAGAGGCGAAAGTGAGAGTTGGCGAGAGGCGGGAGCGACCCTAAGGGAGAGGCAGGGACAGGGGCATACCTGCAGGGACAAACGAGGGTTTCTCGTTCATCCCTTTATATCATTTGGGTCGGGTTGATCTAGATCGACCCGACCCAATCCGATCCAAAACGATCATCCGCTTACAGTGCTATAGTGGACCGCTACTGTTTGCGGTACTGCTAAAACGCTATAGCGTGCTATAACATGCTATAGCGTCCGCTATTGATAACATAGGGGAACAATAAGGATAAAATGAATAAAAATGAATGATGTGGGGCCTTTTCTCAAGTTTGAGCTTTATCTAAGGCGTATAATTCTTCTTGCATGGTATTTTCTCATTCCTATATACCTTTGGCTTGATTATAGAAATTAGGTTCTTTTACTTGTAAAATAACGGCAATAAGATGTTTCCTTTGAGGTTTAAAGGTTTTATAGGACACAAATCTTTGTGGTGGGCGGAATTATAGGAGGTAGTCAACTGTTTTCTTGTTCTCTAGGTCTTCTAGCATAGTATAGAAGAAAAGACTCTTATCATGAGACTCATTTTTTCTCTTATTTCCATTATTACCTTAATTCAACTTTCCTTTTGGGGAATGCAATGTGTGCCAATTTTAATTTCTATGTCCTCTGAAATAGCCAAATGATCAAACTTACATTCCATATATTCTGTCTTTGTTCTACTAAGTCGGAGGCCTTTGTTTTCTAATGTTTCTCTCCATAGTTCCAATTTTCTATTAACTTTTTCCTTAGACTCCTCCACTAATACAATGTCATCTGCAAATAACATACACCAAGGTACTTCATCTTGAATATGTTTTGTTAACTCATCCATCACCATTATAAATAAGTATGGACTTAAAGTTGATCCTTGATGTAACCCAATATTAACTTCAAAGAAGTCTGTCGTTCCTTCATGAGTCCTCACACATGTTTTTGCACCATCATACATGTCTCTTATAAGGTTAATATATGTCAATGGGATACCTCTTTTTCCAAAGTTCTCCAAAGAACCTCCCTCGGTACCCTATCATAAGCTTTTTCTAAATCAATAAATATCATGTGAAGGTCTTTCTTTTTTGCTCTAAAATGTTCCATAAGACGTCTCAAAAGGTGAATCGCTTCAATAGTAGATCTACCTGGCATAAATCCAAATTGGTTCTCCGTTGTACTGATACTTGTCTTAACCTACGTTCAATAATTCTTTCCCATAATTTCATAGTATGACTCATTAACTTGATACCTCGATAATTCGCACAATTTTGAATGTCTCCCTTGTTCTTATATACGGGTATAAGTGTACTTGCTCTCCATTCCTCGGGCATCTTTTGGTTTTTCCATATTTCATTAAATAGTCTTGTGAGCCAAGTGATTCCTATTTCTCCTAGTATTTTCCAAACTTCTATAGGAATATTATCTGGTCCTACCGATTTACCACTCTTCATATGTTTAAGAGCCTCTTTGACTTCATTCTTTTGAATACGTCGGTAGAAATTGTGGTTTATATACTTTTCTGACTTGGCTAAATCTCCTAAACTAATACTAACATCTTTATTTTCATTAAAAAGATTATAAAAATAGTTTTTCCATCTATTTCTTATATCATCATTTGCCACTAGAATTTTTTCATCCTCGTCTTTTATGCATCTAACATAATTAAGATCTTTAGTTTTCTTATCTCTAGCCCTAGCTATCCTAAAAATATCTCTTTCACCCTCTTTTGAGTTGAGTTTTTTATATAAGTCCTCCCAACCTAACACAACCCTCCTCCTTTATCCGGGCTTGGGACCGGCAATGCAAGGGTGATCCCTTGCATGGGCGGAGTTTTTAATCATATTGTGAAATGTCAAGAAAATTCTAAAGACTTCGGATTTATGTTTCAAAAGAAATATCCAACTATACATAGTAAAATCATCTACTAAAGTCACGTAGTATCCAACTTTTTCTTTAGAGCCAATAGGAGCGGGTCCCCAAACCTCGAAATGTACCAATTCAAAAGGTTTATTTGTAATAAAGCTTCTTTCACCGAACACTATGTGATGCAACTTTCCAATAATACATTCTTTGCAACCAAAGTCTTTTAACTTTATCATTTTTCAATAAAGGATGATTACACAACTTGTCTAAATGTCCTAATCTTTTCTGTCAAAGAGTAGTGTCATAAACTACATTACATTTGTCAAAATTTGGTACAATCAAATTATCCATTTTGTATAATCTACTTTCTCTATGGCCTTGTTCAATCACCTTCTTTGATAGGTGATCCTAACACATAATTTTTGGATGATAAAGTGGTTATACAACTATTGTCACAAATTTGAGCAATGGAAAAAAGATTTAGATTAAGTTATGACACAAAACTTACATTGGGTACATTAAAATCTTTATTTTCAAAGCTTTCAATTTCATCTACTTGAAGTCTTATACTATCGGTTGTAAAAACATGTTTATTTGAAATCTTTTGGCAAGAGTTTTTCAAAAGAATTTTTTTATGTGTCATGTGAAAGGATGCACCTGAATTTAAAAATCAAGACATACCTTGAGAATTTATCGATAACACATTGTCGGAGATGCTAGCCTTTTTATTGAACATCTCTTTTATGTATGCCTTATTTGGAAGGTAGAGCTCCTCCCTCTTTATCCTCAATAGTGGCCACGTTCCCAAAATTTTTCATTAAGATAAGATAAGTGTTTTGATATGTCTATTTTCTTTACAATAGAGGCAAATAATGCTTTTGTTTGACCATAGAACCGTGAGCTTTTTTATTTGTCCTTCAATATTATTTTGTCCTTCTTGATGTGAGGAGGCTTGTATGTCTTTAGATTATCCCTGGTCTTGATGCGGCAAGAACGACATCTTTGGAAGCATTTAAAGTTTTTAATATATTTTCTTTATATAGCTAGATCGGCAAAAAACCATCCCCCTTTGGCCTTGGTTTTGTATGGATTAAGGTAGATCTTATATTTTCAAAATCTCTAAGACCTTGCATGAACAAAAAAAAATTGATTGTCCAAATATTCTTAAAACTCATCAATTTTTTGAAGCTTTCAGACTTCCAAAACTTTGAAGTTGATTCCAGTTCCATAATTCGAAAAATTCATTGTGATAATCTATAATGCTTAAGTTGCCTTGCCTGAACGTTATCACCCGTTACATTAAATCAATTTGGAAAACGAAATCATCTTAAGAATGAATTTTCTTCAAATATTTAAGTTTCAAAGCATTTTCAAAGATGTTGATTTTATTCTTAAGCTTATCATCTACATTTTGACAAATGATCCATGTGATCTTTGCATTCATCTTTTCACATACTTTTAAATCTTGTTTATATTTTTCTTAGGCTTTGATGATATCATCTTCATCAAGCCCATCAATAATCAAATTAGGTTCTTGAATATTGCCATCAACATAATCACAGTCTTTAGACAAAAAATATTTTTTCATTGTTCTTTGTCTGATCCTTTGCCTTATCCTAGTAATTTATATCATGCAAACACCGAAATACTTCATTTTTTCCTTCTATTTCTAAAAAAACAAGTTTTCGAAGATTACCTCAATCTTGGAATAACAAAAGTCATAAGACAAAACTTGCAGCGCTTCACAATAACCATGTCCGATAATATTCGTGGAAGTAGGCTATGATACCATGTAAAGAAACTATCGTTAAGTCATTTGAATAATCCCAACCAATTGTAAATTGAACAAACCAAGAAACCAATTCACCAAAAGCTTGGTGTTTAAATGCTCAATACAAGTCAAATATCGAAACAATCAAGGAGTCAAACAATTGTCAAGGTGCTGCAAAATAGCATGCTTTATTAAGAGGTAAGAGGCTCTATTTACAGAGCAAAATGTACATTTCATTTTACAGCAAGTAGAGGGTGGTACCATGCAGCCAGCCATTGGGGGTCTCCCCAACGGCTATATTGACTAGCTGTTGGGGACTAGGGAGGCCCCTAATGGCTAACTGATGGATGGCCAGGGCCATCATGGCCCTGGCCATCACGGCCCTGGCTATCCATCACTCAAACACGGGCCCTAGTGGCCCATCCTATTACAGTTCAACACTAGATGCCAAATCCTTGTTTATTGCTTTTCATGACATAAGATGCAACCCTTTTGTGTGCCAGTTGAAGCGAGACATGCATATACCTATTATAGTGCTAAATATCAGGTTGATTATTGTCATTCACTGCAAATTCATGAACTGTGAATTATCATGTCTCACAGCCTTACCATCCTATCCTATTTGTTGTCTTGTTTCATTTTTGAGTCGAATTATTTCCTCCATGATTTTATAAGATAGGCTCTTTTCCTTTTCTAAATGTCTTGCTATATCTTATCCTCAGATTGCTACTGTTTTTGGAGCTTGGAGCATTTAACCTTTTAGATTATCTTCCAGGCAGTTGCTAGCAAAAGAACTCATTGGCAGTTATGGCATGTTCCTTATCTATTACTCCAGTTAAACTTCAAGCTGTCAAATCCCTAGATAAGAAGTCATACAGTGGCCTGAAATTTCCAAACCATGAGAAGTTCATCCATAATAGTAACTCAGTGAGGCGGCATCATTTATTGGTTCCTCAAGCAATAATTGAACCAGAAAGCAAGACAGAGATAAAAAAATTGGGTTTAAGTGTTGATGAATGTGAAGCCGCTGTTGTGAATGGAAATGCTCCACTAGCACCCCCTGCTCCTGTGAAACCCCGGACTCCTGCTGGGACACCAATTGTCCCTTTACTTGTATGTTCCATGTGACATGCGTAAGAGAATCTTGAAAAGTTTATCTTTGTTCAGGATTAGATTTTGCGGCTTTGTGTATTTTATGCATTTTCTGCTTCTTCTTTACCTCCCTTTTCTCAGCCTCTTACCAGGCGCCCTCGTAGAAACCGTAAGTCGGCTACACTAAGAGCTTCTTTCCAGGAGACATCCCTGTCTCCTGCTAATTTCATCCTTCCTCTTTTTATTCATGAAGGTTAGTGGAGAAGATTTTCACTGTGCCTTTTTCATCCTTCTTCTTGTTCATGAAGGTCAGAACATTGCATATGTGCTTAAATCTTATAGCAACGCAGGTGAAGAAGATACTCCTATTGGAGCTATGCCTGGATGTTATAGGCTAGGATGGAGATATGGACTTCTTGAAGAAGTGATCACCCTCAACATATGCATCTTGATACTCCACTTTATATAATTAGGAAAGGCATTCTGATTCTACTTCCTGAAAAATGAGCTGGTGATACTCATGTCTACTTCTGTTTTGTTCCCACATATAGGTGTACAAGGCCCGGGATGTTGGCGTTAACAATGTTATTCTTTTCCCAAAAATTCCTGACGCACTGAAGGTATGTGTGATTCTTCCTTTTCTGTTTTCTATTCTTTGTTGCTGTTTCTTATGCTTTAACTGACATAAACAAACCTATCTTTTGATTCCATTTCCAGTCAGCTACAGGAGATGAAGCTTATAATGAGAATGGTCTTGTTCCTCGAGCAATTCGTCTTCTCAAAGACAAGTTTCCAGATATTGTGAGTTTGCACATCTTCTCATAGATTTACCTATGAAACATGCTATATTTTCTGCAACATGTTATGAATGCTGATTTCTTCATTACAGGTTATTTTCACTGATGTTGCTCTGGATCCTTATAATTCTGATGGGCATGACGGAATTGTTAGGGAAGACGGTGAGTTCTTCTTTACAAGTGTTGTGCTGTTTACTGTTAGAAGATTGAAGAAGATGCTGAATGGTTCACAATAGACTGTTGTTAATTAATTCTGTTATAATTTCTGTTTTATACTTTTTAGTGGTTGTTTTTAAAGGTAGCTTTAAGATAGTCCGATTAATGGCACTTAGATAATTCTCATTAGTGTAGTGCTGGTTATTTAAAGGGGAAACCCTACCAACAATGTATTCCATTCACGATAATAAAGGAGGAAGAGAGGGATCGGCAGCCACAAGTGCAGCCGACTACCCCAACTCCATCTTCCTACACGTGATTGCATATTTTTGTTTTTGGGTGATAAAATTTTACATGGTATCAGAGCCTTAAAGGTTGCTTTCTTCATTAAACAACCTAGTTCGTGATTGACATGTGGAACAACCAAGAAAGGGATTGATAACAATCGTTTTTCAGAAAATTGCTGGTAAGTAAACAACAATCTTCACCCAAGAAAAGCAGAAATTATGGACAACAGGCTGAAAGAAGAAGCCCAAGCATTTGTTATTGGAGGTGAACAAAAACTCGAGCCCGTTCAAGTCACAAATATACATGTAGAATAGGCTAGATCTATATAACTTGTCCTTAAATTGAGAGGAAAATTATGCTACATAAACATAAATAAGATTTGTCCTAGTGAAAACAGTGCTGATTATGAACAATGGTCGAAGGATGATGCATTTGTGAGATTTATACAATAAATGATTCCAACAATCAGCAAAACATTTATGTACATGGAGACAACCGCAGAAATGTGAGCAGCTTATAAGAAGCTTATTCTAGACAAAGAAACATAGCAAGAGTATCAGATATTCGAGAAAATATGAAAATGTTGTCAAGGAGACAGATCTGTGAGTGAATATTATGGAGAATTGCGTGGTTTGTGGAATGAACAAAGATATGCTGTAGAGAAAGTGTAGCCATTGTATAAAAAAATGAATAAATGATAATGAAGTCAAGAAAGTGTTTGATCTTCTTTGGGGAATATCTCCTAAATATGAGCAGATTAAACTTAATCTTTGGGGAATATCGGTTGTAGAGAACAACCGATAGGAGGAGCTGCTATCGGTTGGAACTGTATACTCTCTTTTATTGAGGGATAGAAGGAACCTCAAAAAAGGGGATTAACATAAACAAAAAAGGTTGCATTTGCTGGAAAAGGTCAAAATTTTCAGCGAGGACACTCTATGAGAGGTAGAGGGGGTGACAAATTTCAAAATTATGAGGATAAAAGTAAGTTGCAGTGTACGTATTGTGAAAAAACACAATGTTGGGAAATCATAGGAGACCACCTCTGATTATAAGGATTTCGGAAATCGTGTGGCAGCAACCGCATAGAAAAGGTAAACATTTCTTCTTTTAATGAAATGGTGGAGGAAAAAAACTTATTGAAATTGAGTAAGATTTAGTGAGCAACCATCCACCTCTATTGGGAAATTGAGTCGTAACTCCTTTGCTAAATCTAATCTTTGGATAATTTATTTGGGTGCTATTGATTATATGGTAGGTGATAAAATCCAATTTATGAAGCAACCATCCACCTCTATTGGGAAATTGAGTCGTAACTCCTTTGCTAAATCTAATCTTTGGATAATTGATTTTGGTGCTATTGATTATATGGTAGGTGATAAAATCCAATTTATGAAGTATGAAACTGCTCCTATACTACAATATATTAAAGTTGTGGATGGATCCCTAGTTCCATGGAAGGAAATGGAGTAATCCAAACTAGGAATTTTTCTGAAATTTTCAGTCAATTTATTATCAGCTAGCTCTTTGATTCAAGACCTAAATTGTTCAGGAACCTTTTCTCTTTTTAGATGTATTTTTTAGGATATGAGGACGGAAAAAATCTTTGGCCGTAGTGAACTAAGGAATTTGCTATACCTACTTCCAGTAAATCGATTTTCTACACAGAAAAATCATTGACAACTACTTCTGAGGAAGAGAAGTTGAAGTTATAGCATACTCGGTTGGGACACCTTTTCATTTCTAAAGTTAGAAAGTTATTTCATTTTGAAAAGTTGAGTGACTTAGTCCTTCAGTGTGATGTATATAAAAGGGCTAAGCACCATAGAGTGTCATTTCCTAGTAGGGAGTCTAAGTCATCTATTCCATTTGAGTTGGCACACTGTGATGTATGGGGTCCTTGTTTGATACCTTCTTTGGGGAAATTCAAATATTTTGTTACGTTTATTGATGGTTATTTGACTTATTTACCTTATAAAATCCAAATATAAAGTTTCTTCCATTTTTCCCATTATTTATAAGTTCATTAAAACTCAATTTGGACATTCAATTAAAATTCTCTGATCAAATAATGGTGGTGAGTTCATAAAAAATCAGTTGAGAACCTACCTCCAATCTCATGGTATTTTATACCAAATATCCTGTGTCTATATTTCTCAACAGAATGAAGTTCCTGAAAGAAAAAGTACACATCCTAGAGGTGTCTAGGACACTAGTCCTATAATATAATGTCCCTAAATTATTTTTGCCCGAAGTAGTACTCAGAGTAGTTTATCTCATCAATAGACTACCCTCGATGGTTATATATGGACAATCTCCCTTTTAAGTGATTAGACCTGGAGGTCAACCATTTCATATTATACCTCTCGTATATTCGGGTGTCTATTTTTTGTACACATATATGATCTTTTTCGGGATAAATCGGATCCACGGGCTATTAGGTGTGTTTTTATTGGTTGTTCTAGTGAGAAAAAGGGTTATGTGTGTTAGACCCTAAAACGAAAAAAAGCTATTTCGAAACTACTCCCTATTTCCAAAAATACCTTGGATGATGAGATGGTTGAAGTGAAAGAGAACAGGGAATAAAAAGATTCACTAGAATAAAAAGAACTTAAAATGTATACAAAAGGGAAAGGAAGATAGTGATGCCCAATCCTCTGGACATTATGGGGGAGACTCTTCCTCACATAAGGTGTTAAATTTGTGGAAGAACATAAATAATAATGTATGATTACTCACACTCTTCTAATATCCAAGATTGCTAATGCTTTTACTGAACTTTTCAAACCATGTTTGAGGAGACTGTTTTAGTTCATAGATTGCCTTCTTTAACCTACAGACTCTATTCTCTGAATTTGCATAGCTAGGCGGTAATTCTATGTAGACTTCTTCTTTGAGTTCTCCTTGTAAAAACACAATTTTCACATCCAGCTGCCACATAGTCCAATTCCTTTGGGCTGCAATGTTGATAATGACTCGTATAGATGTGAGTTTTGCTACAGGTGCAATTGTTTCTTCATAATCAATCCCATATGATTGACATTAACCACGAGCCACTAGTCGTGCTTTATATCTCTCTAATGTGTCTGATTTGCCTGAAGCTCAGATTTCATAGCTTCTACCCAGTGTTTCTACTGAGATGCTTCATTAAAATTCTTTGGGATTTGATATAATTCAGCCTTTAACACAAAGTTATGATAATTGGGAGATAGTTGATCATAAGAAATAAATTTTGAAATTGGATACTTACCAGATAGTCTTATCCTTGGGCATAATTATATTCCTCTTCCCCCTTTTATAGTCTCCTTTTCTTCTTGTGGTGGTTCATTTTCTGTAATAGAACAATCTTCATGGTAGAGTTTGGAAGTCAGTAGAATTGTTGAAGAAGGAAGAAGTTTCAAAGAATGTTACATCCATGGAGATGTACTTCCTATGTGAATTGGTGTCATAACATATCCCTTTTTTTCGCAAGAATATCTAATAAAAACACATTTAACAACTCTTCGATCAAGTTTACCTCGAAATTGACTATGAACATGAACATAGCATACACATCCAAACACTTTAGGAATAAGGTGAAATGGATTAACATCAGGTTTGATCATGAGATTTTCCACCAAGTATCGCTTCTGGCTAAAAATATTTTGGAACATTGTGTTCAAGCAAGAGGGTTCATGCAATTTCCAAAATGTGTCTGTTTTTCCTTTCAACAACTCCATTTTGTTGTGGGGTATACACACAGGAAGTTTGATGAAGAATCCCATGACTTTGAAGATATGATTCCAAAATAGAATTCCAAAATTCACCACCATTATCAGATTTAAGGATTTTAATGGTGTACCCAAACTGAGTCTTAATTAGACTGTGAACCATAGGGAAAATTGATGATATTGACCTACAGACTCTATTCTCTGAATTTGCATAGCTAGGCGGTAATTCTATTTAGACTTCTTCTTTGAGTTCTCCTTGTAAAAACACAATTTTCACATCCAGCTGCCACATAGTCCAATTCCTTTGGGCTGCAATGTTGATAATGACTCGTATAGATGTGAGTTTTGCTACAGGTGCAATTGTTTCTTCATAATCAATCCCATATGATTGACATTAACCACGAGCCACTAGTCGTGCTTTATATCTCTCTAATGTGTCTGATTTGCCTGAAGCTCAGATTTCATAGCTTCTACCCAGTGTTTCTACTGAGATGCTTCATTAAAATTCTTTGGGATTTGATATAATTCAGCCTTTAACACAAAGTTATGATAATTGGGAGATAGTTGATCATAAGAAATAAATTTTGAAATTGGATACTTACCAGATAGTCTTATCCTTGGGCATAATTATATTCCTCTTCCCCCTTTTATAGTCTCCTTTTCTTCTTGTGGTGGTTCATTTTCTGTAATAGAACAATCTTCATGGTAGAGTTTGAAAGTCAGTAGAATTGTTGAAGAAGGAAGAAGTTTCAAAGAATGTTACATCCATGGAGATGTACTTCCTATGTGAATTGGTGTCATAACATATCCCTTTTTTTCGCAAGAATATCCAATAAAAACACATTTAACAACTCTTCGATCAAGTTTACCTCGAAATTGACTATGAACATGAACATAGCATACACATCCAAACACTTTAGGAATAAGGTGAAATGGATTAACATCAGGTTTGATCATGAGATTTTCCACCAAGTATCGCTTCTGGCTAAAAATATTTTGGAACATTGTGTTCAAGCAAGAGGGTTCATGAACATTGTGTTCAAGCAAGAGGGTTCATGCAACTTCTAAAATGTGTCTGTTTTTCCTTTCAACAACTCCATTTTGTTGAGTGGGTATAGCACAGCGATGTATAGTAAAGAATGCCATTTAGATGCCATAAAAATGTTGAAAAATTCCCGAGATAAAAATTCACAGCGTATTGTCACTACGCAAAAGTACCTAATTAGGATACACAATTGAGTTTTTACTTTCATTATAAAATTTTTGAAAAATGAAAACAACTCAATAGACTTGTTTTGTCATTAAAAATAACCTAATACACCGAGGAATAGTCATCAATGAAAGTAACAAATTATTTAAAATTTACCAAAGAAGGTATCAAACATGGACCCCATACATCAGAATGTATTAACTTAAATGGAACTCACGACTTAGAATCACTACTAGGAAACGAGGCTCTATGATGTTTAGCTCTCTAACATACATCACATTGAATAACTAGGTCTTTTTGGATTACAAAAGGAACAAACTCACGAATCTTATAGTACAGTGACTGTGAACCATAGGGAAAATTGATCTGATATTTAACCTACAGCTCAGATTCTCTGAATTTGCATAGCTTAGGCGGTAATTCTATGATAGACTTCTTCTTTGATAGTTCTCCTTGCTAAAAACACAAGTTAGACAGGTAAATGTCCTAATCTACTATGCCAAAGTCTTATCTCTTCTTTTGCAGGGGTAATTGTCAATGCTCTTCTCTGTATTGTAGGATGTGGACCAGGAAGTATATACAACCCATTCTTCAATTCACCACGTCCAAAAGTTCTTCCCGTCCTTAGATCCTGAAAAACACAGCCAAATGAAGAAAAAGTGATCGAGTAATTCATATCTCTAACCAAAGAACTTACAGAAAGTAAATTTACTAGAAATTTGAGAATGTATATAACTGAATTAAGTTTAAAATTCTTCCCTTCAATTTCTCTTGTTCCTTCTATTGGAATTAAGGAACCATTTGAGGTGTAGGAGTAACTGAGCTGAGAAGATAGCAAAGTAGCAAGATGTCTCTGTGCAATCTCCACTCTTTTTCTCTTTCTTTCTCGCTGAAAATTATAATCGGCTGATAGGGTTTCATGCCCTTAAATATAAGTTTTATAATGATAGCCTAATTTACCTAAATGTCATTAATGAGGCTTATTTAAAATTATTTAAAAAAAAAAATAATACAGAAGATAAATAACAAATAAAATAGGTGAAGTTGCCGTCTCTTTATGCTTTTTTATTTGTTTGAATGCTTCAACACATTGCAAGGTCTGCCTGATCATGTAGTTGTTTTAAAGTCATAGCAGCACGAATTCTAGGTTGAGCACCAGGTATAGTGCTAGGAGGAAAAAATGAATTTACGCTAGAAGCAACTATTCCTCTACTCCTTCCTTCTTCTACCATTTCAAAATCTTTAATAACCCTCTTTCTCCTGTTTGGTGGTCGAGAACTACTACTATCAATCTTTGTTCTAGCATCTGAAGGAATACTATCAGTCAATCCAATATCATCATCATTATCTTCCTCAAATATCCCTAAATCATCCTTTTGTTGTCTCCTCTCTTATATACTCTCAATCATTTAAAGACATTATTGTTTAATGCCTTCTGGCAAACTTCTAACTTTACCTGTATAAGAAGTAACTTCTTTCTTAATCCCTGCTAGATGGTGTTTCAATCGTGAAATTCTACCACTAACCACCTTCTCACAAAATAAACATCTTATATTTAATCTAGAACCCTCATTTGGTGTACCCTACTGTTATGCCGGATCATCAGATCGAGAATGGGAGTCTTTAACACCCCTTCCTGTCATCTCAATTGAGCACTTTAATTAAATACAAAACCTGAAAATAAAAGCACTTCATAAATCCCCAATCTTCATATAACACTCAAATAGAGTGTCTCCCACTTCATGAATTTAATAAAAATCATATTCACACACTTAATAACTTCATATTTTGTCATTCAAAAAAAAAGAAAAATGCAAATAACATAAAAAAATAATAAATACAAAGAAAAAAAATCAGAAAATACTCAAAATATACCACAACCCGAGTTAGGAGGCTTGCACAAACACCGTAGAGCACTTTTTTGGGAGCCATGAACACCAAGGAATGGGAGAACCATCGAAAGATAGCTTGAGGTGCTATGAAAAGCCCACAGAAACCCGTAAAAATGCAGGATTTTGTTCGGTTGGGGACCCTTTATATGGGTCCCTGGGCGTATCGCGGTTGCCCACGATACAATACATATCGTGCGATATGAACAACATTGTCCCATACATCCGAGTGAATAATCTCAAATGGTTTTATGGAGATATGCGTTTTGTTTGAAAATGATAGATATTGTATTTTGCCAAGTAAAGTTTTCAATATTATTTATTTTAACAGGACATTGATACAATTTTTGAATATTAAGATGTCCTAATCTTTTATGTCATAGAAGAGCATCCAAAATATTAGCATATCTTATGCTATGTAGGTAGTTCATAATATAAAGTTTGCCCTCCCTATGGCCACGACCAATCAACTTTTTTGAGAATTTTATCTAAAATTTGGGATACAGAAAATAAGTTCAAATTTAGTTTTGGAACAACATTAATTTTGGAAATTTCAAAATTTTGTTTGAAGTCACCAACATTTAATTGTGTTTCATTTGCAATATAAACACATGATAAGGGTTTTCTAACACAAGATTTTAAAATATTTTCATTACAAGTCATATGAAGCACCAGAATGAAGAATCCAAGAAACCATACCTTGAACTTTAGTTGAAGAAGAACAAATCGCACCTATTGTTGCTTTGTGTTTCATTTGATTTTCAAGTCTTTTTATCTTTTCTTCGAGTGCAACGATAGAGGACGAGGCTTGTTCTTCTACTAATACCACATTTCTTTTCAACTTTGGGTAATTTGACCTTATATATTCGGCATCTCTATAATGGTGACAAATAATGTATTTTCTTCCTTATTTACTTTTGAAATGAGGAGGTCGGTAAGCCTTCATATTTGCTTCGAGTTTTGATGCGGCTAAGGTGGTATCTCTTTAAAGTCTAACTTAATTCATTCTTGTTTTCGTCATTTAGAGATCGGTAAGAATCTCTTCTTTTCGGAGACTTGTTAGAAATTGGTATACGAAATCTTATTATCTTCATATTGTCTCTCACTAAGACATTATGCACATTTTTTTTATAACCATATAATTGGTTCCAAACATTAGAATATTCTCCAAAAAATTTATTTACCCTTTTATTTTCTTATCTAAGTGAGACCAATTTGTCTCTTAATGCCATCCTATAAGCCACGTCGCTTTGAACATGAGATTTTTTAAAACTATTATCATGCTTCTTTAGTGTTGGTGAAATCGGCTAAAGTGTCCCTAGTATGCTCATTTACATTATTCATGAACACTCATAGTATTGTTCTATGACCTTTTTCATATTCCTCTTTTTGCTAGTGTGGCATTGATAAAGGGTTCTACCTTCGAACTACTTACGTAGCCCCATAATTTTTTGAAATATAATTAATTTTTTATAAATTGGGCTCATGTCTTTAGTTTGAGAATGTTAGATGAAAGTTGAATCTCCCTTTGTCATCCATATTTCAATGAGAAAAATAAACTAAAGAGCAAACTTACAAAATACGATCAATATGCTTCTCGAGGAGATAATAATATTCTCACGATTATAAAATGACTCTGATACTATGTAATGAAGACAATGCTTAAATGTAGCAACGGAAGGTTGATGAAAATCACCTTAAAATATCACTCACAAAAGCCTTATAAAAAGGCTATAATAAAGCGTATGCAACAAAGGCACAATGTATTAAAAAAAATATTATCAAGGTTTGAAATAAAAGTACGTATAAGAGGGGTATTTATAGAGTACATGAGGAAGAGAAGAGGGGACTGAGAGGGGGCATGCAGCCCCCTGCCTGTCCCCAATAGCTACCCCAGTAGCCGTTGGGGGCTGGCCCAATGGCTACTAGCTATTGGGGGGCCCAACGCCGTTAGGGCTATGCTCTAGCCCCTTTTAACAATAGGGCTATGTGAAAACAAAGAATCCATGTAGCCTACCCCACCTGGGAAAAGGCTTAGTTGTTATTGTTGTTGTTGGACCTGTGGGTTATGTTTCCATCCTTTCTCTTGGAGATTCATATGGGCTGTGAAAGTATTTGGCACGATTCAACTACATCACTTTTCTGCTTCTATATTTTAGGCCCTTTCAATCAGGAGGTGCTTTGCTGATGATAGCATGGATGGTTTTAAATGTGTCGTTATTCTATTGAGTTTAAACAATAGGAAGGCATTATCTAATTGCAGGAACTATCCGTCTTTTCCCCAAAAGTGTTCAATATGTATAATACCTTAGGAGTGAAGCAGATTTTTTCTTTAGTTTAGATGGTGGCCGTCCCTTTCAATGAAACTTCTCTCAAACTTTGGCAACATCCTTAGAATGAGTTGCTTATGGTCAAAAAGGTTCCTCTTTCTCTTTTTTGTCCATTGTTATCATGTTCTCATATCTATATAGCAATTTACAGAATTCTAGAGATTGTCACCATATGAAGATTCTTGCTTCACACTTTGAGTTGCATTTATAATGCCAAAGTAATGCTTCATAAGTTTGTTAGTCTGTGGTACAAAGTCATAAATGTTATGTTGCCTTGGTATCAGGCACGATAATGAATGATGAGACTGTTCATCAGTTGTGCAAACAGGCTGTTACCCAGGTGAGCTAAATGGTTTTTCTTTTGTTTGTTTTACGCAGACCAACTAACACTATATACTGTGACACATCTTTATCCTATTAATAGGCTCAAGCTGGCGCTGATGTTGTTAGTCCTAGTGACATGATGGATGGTCGTGTTGCAGCAATTCGATCAGCTCTTGATTCAGAAGGCTTTCCAGATGTATCAATCATGTCATATACTGCAAAGTAATTTCTGCTTCCCTGTATTCTAGTTGCTTTTGTTAGAGCATCTAGTAATAAATTGGGTCACTGCATCTTTATATTCTTTTTATATCTGGCTTGTATCTGCGTCATTTGTAAGTCTGTATTTGTGGTTTATTAGTAAGGGTGTTTTAGTCATTTAAGTTAGATTGAACCTATTAATACTCATTAGGGTTCTGTTAAGAAAGATTAAGAGAGAGAGAGATGCAGCTGCCAGGGAAGTGCTGCACAGTGTCCTCTCCAAGGGATCATAGATGTCTGTATTACATTCCAAAAATTCCTCTTCATGGCAAGATTGAATCCTTTCAAATCACTAACACTGATGGAAAGATTTTTTTGGAATGGTTAAGATGAGTAGAGTTAGTCGTGTTAGAAAGGGGGAGATGGCCTCATCTTATCGGCCAGATTCCACGTCCACCTATGCATGACATTCAATATAATTTTTGGCAAAGAGAGGATGCCTTAATCTCTTTGTGGCTGCTACAATCAATGCAGCCCTCCATTGCCAAAACCTTTCTGAAATATGGAATGCGGTATTTGAAGCCTATTCACGGATCAGCGAGTATTATGCTGATCTTAGGGGTTTATGGGGTGAACTTCATTTTTATACCATGATCAGAATAATTGGTTGAATCAGAAAAGAAGAAAGTTTTTGATCTGATATGGGGTATAAATTTTGATTATGAAACTATAAAAATAAATATCTTGAGCCGTGAGGAACCACCCTTACCCTGTGTATTCTTCCTTCTAAGAGAAAATTGCAGGAACTTAGAGAAAGATAACTCTATTTCCACCGAACAACATGCCTTTAATTAAAGAACAGATTTTAAGCCCCAT
The DNA here is from genome assembly GCA_036023115.1 of Brasenia schreberi. NCBI lineage: Eukaryota > Viridiplantae > Streptophyta > Magnoliopsida > Nymphaeales > Cabombaceae > Brasenia > Brasenia schreberi. Next base: position 46,584,123 of record JAYKKT010000091.1, on the reverse strand, counting down.
CGTGGCCGTGGTGGACAACACATGCATGGAAGATAACGTGGTAGGTCTTACTTGGATGCTAAAAACAAGATTATATGTTCACATTGTGGCAAACCAAGACTTACAAAATAACAATGTTGAAAATTAATCGGTAAACCAGATCACCTACATTCTCCCCTCACAACTGCTCATGTCCTAGAAAGTATAACACCGCTCTTCAAAAAGCCTTTATGCATTAGTGCAACAAATTTCAAATCTTGAGAGCAAACTATGTAAAGTGATCAAGCTTCTTCATCACAAGCTGCAATGGTACAAGCCACACACTCAGTGAAGGATAATATCTTATCTTCCTTTTAACCTAAAACATGGATTATTGACTTTGGTGTTGCCGACCATATGGTAGGCAAGATATCATACTTTCTTGATTATAGAAAACTTGACAAGAACCTATTCAGTTGGCAGATGGATCTCAATCATATATGATTGGACATGGAAATGTATGTGCAGAAATATCGAAAAGAATAAAGTAAACAAGTCCTTGCACCCCTGATGAAGACATCATATGAGAAAACTAAGGTCACTACAAACTCAAAAATACAAACAACAACAACTAAGCCTTTTTCCCATACTAGACGGGGTCAGCTACATGGATTCTTTGTTTCCACATATCCCTATCGTGTGCCATGTTACCAGTTAACTCACAATAAGCGAGATCATTTTTTATTGTTTCTTTCCAACATTTTTTTGGTCGTCCTCTAACTCTTTTAATACTTTCCAAATTTAGTTTTTCATACCTTCTTACAAGTTCTTTTTTTTGATCTTCTTTCTACATGTCCAAACTATCTTAAACGATATTCTCTCATTTTATCCTCTATTGGTGTCATGTCCTCTCCCATTTTTACACCAACCAGCATTAATCTATGCATAACATCTCCATCATTTTTTCCATCACTCTAAAAAAGTGACCCTAGGTATTTAAGTCTTCTAATTTGTTTCTAATAACCTCATTATGTATACGGTCTTTTCTTGTATGACCACTCATCATCTCAACATCTTCATTTCTGTCACAGACATCTTTTGTACATGATGATTAACTGCCCAACACTCAAAACCATAAAACATGGCAGGCCTAATTGCTGCTCTATAATATTTACCTTTTAACTTTAATGGTATCTTCTTATCACAAAGAATACCTGATGCTCCTCTCCATTTTAACCAACCAGCATTAATTCTATGCATAACATCTCCATCAATTCTTCCATCACTCTAAAAAAGTGACCCTAGGTATTTAAAACTTTCCTTTTGGGAGATGCAATGTGTGCCAATTTTAATTTCTATGTCCTCTGAAGTAACCAAATGATCAAACTTACATTCCATATATTTTGTCTTTGTTCTACTAAGTCGGAGGCCTTTGCTTTCTAATGTTTCTCTCCATAGTTCTAATTTTCTATTAACTTTTTCCTTAGACTCTTCCACTAACACAATGTCATCTGCAAATAATATACACCAAGGCACTTCATCTTGAATATGTATGTTTTGTTAATTCATCAATCATCATTATAAATAAGTATAGACTTAAAGTTGATCCTTGATGTAACCCAATATTAACTTCAAAGAAGTTTGTCGTTCCTTCATGAGTCCTCACACATGTTTTTGCACCATCATACATGTCTCTTATAAGGTTAATATATGTTGAGATTGCCGAGAAACGCAACAGATAATAAACACTGGAATATATTAATAAAAAGGAAGAGTAAAAATGGAGATCGGAGGAGGGGGCGGACCTCCAATGGAGGTCACCCCCCCTCTTTCTCTCTCTTTCTTAATCTCTGCAACCCTTCACCTAATACAGCTATAAGGAGCTGTAAAACATAAAATAACCAAAATACCCCTAGTACAGAAAATTACCAAAATACCCTTACGACTTCGGATAATTACAATAATACTCTAAACATCAATTTTACTGTCCTAAGACATTGTATGTACTAAAAATAACTCTAAACTCATATTCTTCAACACCCCCCTCAAGTTGGGAGTGAGATACTTCGAACTCCAAACTTGCCAAAAATCTTAATCTGTCTGCAACATTCTTCATCTGTCTTCATCACTGGTTTAATCTTCAACAACTTCTTTGGCTCCAACATCTTCAACTCAGCCTTCTTGGCTGACCATATCAAGCAGCATCTCTGGCTGCAATATAAACTTAGCCTTCCTGGCTAATCATCTCAAGCAGCATCTGTGGCTGCAACATCAACTCATCCATCCTGGCTGATAATCTCAAGCAGCATCTCTGGCTGCAACATTAACTCAGCCCTCCCGGCTGATCATCTCAAGTAGCATCTATGGCTGCAACATCGCTCTATCTTTTTTTCTATAAATAAAGTAATCAATTTGTGTTTGTGATAAGCCACTCTTATAAATAATTAAATGTTGATCTCGTTTTTTAAAGATTGTATTGACTATAAAGAGATCAAATGCCATAGCAAAATTTAAAATCTCTCTACCTTTCTCGTTTATATCCCCGCATATTTGGTTGCACTTTTGTATATATCCACCTTCCAAACTGAGACAAACTTGATCCTAGAGTCATTAAATGTATATTTCTTGGGTATTCAAATATTCAAAAGTAAACATTCTTGCGCTCAGTATCTTATTTTTTATCATGTTTCTTATGATAAAACCTCAAAAAATCATTGAAAATTTCTTATGAATATGGAAAAATATAATGTCCCAACAAGTTTTGAAAATTCCAGAAGGGAAACTGAATTAGCAGCACTATGAAGAACAAAATTTGGACCATTATGGATCTTCCTCCCAAGAGAAATATAGTAGGCTGCAAATGGGTGTACACCATTAAATATAATATAAGACTGATGGGACTCTCGAAAGATATAAGGTCAAACTTGTTGCTAAAGGTTATATTCAATCCTATGGAATCAACTATAATGAAACATTTGCTCTTGTAGCCAAATTGACTTCTATAAGAGTAATTCTTAGTATGGCAGTTACATGGGGATGAGATATATGGCAATTGGATGTAAAAAAATGCTTTTTTGTAAGGAGACTTAAGCAAAGAAGTATTCATGGAGCTACCACCTGGATTAAAGAGTAAAGCTCATGAAGAAAAAGCTTGCAAGCTAAATAAAGCTATCTACGGGCTAAAACAATCTCCTAAGACATGGTTTGAGAAATTCAGTGAAGGACTGTGCAACTTGGGATATAAGAAGAGTATTAATGACCACACACTATTCTTCAAAAAAGGTACGAAATTATCTATTTTACTTCTATATGTGGATGATATTGTTGTGATAGGTGATGATATAAAAAAAGTATCAAAACTTAAAAAGAATCTTCACCAACTGTTCGACTTAAAAGCTTTGGGCAGATTGCATTACTTCTTTGAAATAGAAGTGTTATACTCCAAGGTATTTTTCTAACTCAAAGAAAATTCACTATGAATCTTCTGAAGGAAATAATATGATTGATTATAGAAAGAGTGATAATCCCATGAAGACAAATCACAAGTTGTGCCTCAAAGATAGTTAAGAATTCCGACAGATCAACAAATATCAGAAATTGGTAGGGAAGTTGATTTATTTGACTATCACATGTCATGATATTACTTATGTTTTTCGAATTGTGAGTAGATTTATACATTCTCCAACAAGTTTATAGAATCTTAAGATATCTTAAATCTATTCCAAGATTGGGTCTTTTATATTAAAAATCATGTCAATTCAATAGAGAAGTTTATTCTATGCAGATTGGGCTGGTTTCCTAGATGATCGGAGGTCAACTACTAGATATGTTACTCTACTTAGATGTAACATTATATCGTGGAAAAGTAAAAAATAGATTGTAGTTTCTAGATCGATCGTTGAAGAGCTATAGCCCAAGCAATGTGTGAAGGGAAGTGGATAGCTTTTTTGTTCAGTTAGGATTCAGGTCTCTATATCCTATATCTCTATATAGCGACAATAATGCAACTATACACATAGCATCCAATCTGGTACATCATGAAAGAATGAAGCATATAGAAATCGACTTGACACTTTATAAGAGAGAAAATAATAAATCAAAAATTCAGATTGATGTATGTTAAATCTAAAAATCAAAGGGTTGACTTTCTCACTAAAGCAGTTAATATCAGGCAACTTTAGAATACTTTGATAAGTTGGACGTCGTAACATATTCCACCCAACTTGAGGGAGTGTTAGAGCATCTAGTAATAAGTTGGGTCACTGCATTATATTCTTGTTATATTTGGCTTGTATCTGCGTCATTTGTAAGTCTGTATTTTTGGTTTATTAGTAAGGGTGTTTTAGTTATTTAAGTTAGATTAGACCTATTAATACTCATTAGGGTTCTGTTAAGAAAAACTAAGAGAGAGACGCAGCCACCAGGGAAGTGATGCAGTGTCCTCTCCAAGGGATCACAGATATATGTATTCTGCCCAATACTGTAAGTTTTGCTTTCTATTCAATAAAGTATATCGATTTTTATCAGCTTTCTGGGAGAAAAAGTGTTTGTCAGCAATCACTTCTCATGGTATAGGATAAGTCGAGTTTTTCCCCTTATTCTGGAGGATATTGATCGGGTTCCTCCTGTTGAATGCCTTTATAAATGTGCAATTTCTGTTTAATTTAACTCGTTGTGTTTGTGTTATTCAGGAACTACTTCTATTTGTTTTTATTAGAAATTATGATTTATTTGACTAAAAAACAGGGGAGAACTGTTTAGTTTTCTCATTATGTAATATTTTTCTCACTACCTTCCATTACCATCGAGCCATCACCATCACCATCACCATCAGCGTTGCCCGTCAGCATACCTTGCCACAGTCCATCCGTATGCTGCAATGTCATTCACTTCCATCACAATGTGCTGCTTCCCTCTGCATTGTACCACAGGCAGGTCATTACCACCATCATCTACCCCAACCACTGCTACTTTCCACTTCCTCTTCCACAACCACCTTATGCTGCCACCTTCCCTCTGATCACCATCAGCTGCCATCTCCATCATGACCGTCTGTCACCATGACTACTGCTTCCACCACTAACCACCAGTACCATCCAAGACTGCCTTCACTCACACCATCATCCCCACCATCACTGCACTCATCAGTGAATCATTAAAATGAGTTCAGCCAGTCACTTTTCCTTCATTTATATGTAAAATACCGTGTCATTGTACAACTTCATTTGACACTTTATTGGAGGAAAAAATGTAAATAGATCTGAAAGCTCCTTAACGACAAGCACGATATAACACACTTTCTGATGATACCTAGGTATGCAAGCGCATTTTATGGCCCATTCAGAGAAGCGCTTGATTCAAACCCACGTTTTGGAGACAAGAAGACGTGAGCATTTTCATCTTTGAAATTAACGGTGTCTTCACTTTTTGTCTGTTAGCAAGTTTTGTAGCTTTGTGCTGATTCTGTGGCAAATAAAGTTATCAGATGAATCCAGCCAATTACAGGGAGGCTCTTATTGAGACACATGAAGATGAAGCTGAAGGAGCTGATATCCTTATGGTATATCACTCTTCTAACATCCTATATGTTTGAGCCAGTTTGGTTTAATATGAATTTATAGTAAACTTTTGTTTGACAGGTAAAACCAGCTATGCCATACTTAGATGTTATAAGGCTTCTTCGTGATAATTCTTCCCTGCCTATTTCAGCATATCAGGTGAGCCATAATTCTTCCTTGCCTATTCCAGCTCATGTGCCCACCTATCGTCCTCTTATATAGTTTTTGTTTTAAACATTGCTGCAACTATTGAATCCGCTGCATCCGTGCATTTCTTCTAGTAAAGTATGACTATTTAACCAGACAGAACAGCAGATAGACAACCATGTAGTGTTGCAGGGTTCTCTGCTTTTGGAGTTTCTGCTTACCGGGATTCTATGAGGATTAGGCTCCGGTTGGTTTTGTGAGAAAAGTTCAGCTGAATCTTGATTCATAGTTACTGGTCTTTCCAAGAGATATGTACAACCATCCTCATCACATATCATGGCTTCCCAATAATAAGCTAAAAGGTGCTTTCACCCAAGTTTGGATTCACCACCAAATAAGTGATTTTCTCAAAATTCAAATTTAATATTCCCAGTTGGATTAACCTGCCAAAATTGTTCTACTATGGACATAACTCTTCCTACTAGGAGGATGGTGGTGTGCATTCTTTGTCAACATACTGAACAACATGAAGTTATCTAAAAACTTTATGGGTTAGACAAGCTTACTGAGGCCTACCTCTATCTGGGCTTGGCTTTATCTAATAAACAAGCTTGGACTCTAGGACGATTGTGGTTGGTACAAATACAATATTGCAGGTGTTTGTGAATCAGAGCCAAGCTGGTGAGTGTTGGAATATGTCCTTGTATAAATTTGCTATTTCAATCGGAGTTTCTTAAATTTTTCTCCACTGCAGATGAACAATACTAGGTTCTTCAAATTTTTAATGTTTCAGAAACACTGCGAGCAGAATTAAAGCATCTTGCAGCAAATAAATTTTGTTTGTGGACTTCACTCCACGCCGTATAAAACCAACCTAGCTATAATCCTTTTTTTTTGCTGAGAGCAGGCCATGCTGCCCTTCTCAATAAAGTATCCTATTTTCCTGTAATTTCCCAAAACAGTCTAATCTTGACCATTTGGCACCAATGAGAGGCTAGAAATCTGCTGGAAATGACGTATTTTTTTATTCTGCCGAGATAGTTGTGTACGTCTTAACATACTGAAGCAACTACGGGGGCTGGGCAAGTACATTATCTGTATTCACATTGTTATATCCAATTGCGTGCTTTATCAACAATCTTTTCCACCCAAATGCTCATGAGGTTTTGACCACTTGTAGTGGATGGATTTTTCTAATGTTGAACTACTTATGACAACTACATCTGCTCTTTAGCTTTGCTAGCGCCACCACCACTTCTATGAGGGACCTTTGTTCTAATAGGCAAATGGGTAGTGAAAGCAGCTGTCTATTTCCATGCACTCGTTCCTTGTTCCAGGTGGTTATGGATAGCATTCTTGCTTTTTAGAAATCCAATAAAATTTTGTGAAACGAAAGGAACTTCTTTTGAGTATCGAGTTCTTTATTTGTGAACGAGTAGTTTCTCACCGCCATTCGATGTCTCAGGTTTCTGGTGAATACTCAATGATCAAGGCTGCTGGAGCCCTGAAAATGCTTGATGAAGAGAAGGCAATGATGGAATCCTTATTGTGTATCAGACGGGCTGGTGCGGATGTCATCCTTACATACTTTGCTCTGCAGGCTGCTAGGTGTTTATGTGGCGAGAAGAGATGAGGCTAGCAGATGACGAACATCAAATAAATCACCTTAATTTTGTGCACACAGTTACTCTTTCTGTAAACTATTTTACTAACGTCTTTGCCACTATTTTGGTTATGCTACAAGGAAAAACTCGCAAGAAAGGCTTTTCTTATTTCCTCCTAACCTTAGTTCTGAAGATAAAGAAGCCTGATAGGGAGAATATCAATGCGTCCCGATCAGGTGGTATGATTTGCATTTCTACATGGAAGAAGCTGCATTGAAGGGAATCTTTTCATGATCTATAACAAGTGCCTCAGGGTTTAGTTCGAGTACTGTAGCTTTTCTCAGGGACCTGTTCATGCCGGTCAGACGAAGTACTTAGCCTCTCAATCAGCTCTCGGTTCTGAAGACCGGAGGTACATTGGTGGGACCAGAGCTCATCAATGAGGTTCTACCTGCACATGTACGATCTGTGTTCCGACTCCAGGTTCGAAACCATCGATCAGGCTCTGCTGTTCTTGCACTTCATCCGAAGCTGTACCGCTCCATTAAGATGTATGCTACTCCAAACCTGGTTTCGTGAGTGAACTTAAAAGTATGTTGACCAGTACGCCACGGTGAAGTTGCTGGAGTTAATGCCCGGCATGCTGGCGTGAAACAGGAGAGTATCCAATGGTTGCAACCTCATCCATTTCAACGAATGACCTACCAACGAAATTTCGGTTGAGTTGGGAGGGGGGACTAGTGAGTAAACCTTATCTCTACCAAACAACGGAGCGATGGTTTTAGGAGAAAGTGAAGGACATAAGAGGCCAAATATGAATACCTGTAGAGGGTGTATGCAAAGTGGGCTCCTAAAGCGGGAAAGGGCACAATTTCTTCCTCTTTCTCTCTCTATTTATATATACATGGAGAAGAGAACTTGGCCCATGTAAGGGATCACCCTTGCATGGTCGGTTTCAAGCATGGATAAAAGAGGGTTGATTTAGGCTTTCGACAAATAGCGTAAAACTTTGTTAGATTTTTATATCATACATTACACTAATTATTATTATTGTGTTGTGGCGTCTCTTCTTAACGACATGTTGTAAAACCCGAATGAAGTAAAAAATAAGCAAGTGTCTACATTTTTTCTCGGATGTAGTTAATCAATTGTAGAGAGGGTAGGTCTAGTAAAGAAGTTAGTTCCGTTACATTATTGTCCGAATGTAGTTAATAAATTACATAGAGGATTTTTGTATTTTCAATATGAACGGATGCAGGGGGGTAAGGAAGCTAGTCCTAGATAATAAGATTAGTATTAGTTATTGGAATATCGTAATATTGTTCATTAACCTAATAGAGGTGGTAGATACTATGACTCAGAGAAAATTTTATATCCAATGTTTACAAGAGACAAAATGGGTTGGAGAAAAAACAAAGGATATTGAGAATAAAGGTTTTAGATTATGGTACTTAGGAAAGGAAAAGGCTTGAAGCAGAGTTGATATTATCATTATCATGTATAAAGATTTAAAGGATAGTGTAGTAGACATACAATGTTGTGGTGACAAAATCATGACATACAACGTTGTGTAGGATATCAAAGTACTCATGGAAAGTTTGGTTTTTGAGATATAAATGAGGAAGGTAGGGAGATTTTAAATTTTGATATGGCATTTGATCTCTTTATAGTCACAATCTTCAAAAAACAAGATTAACATTTAATTACTTATAAGAATGGCTTATCACAAACACAAATTGAATATTTGGTTTGTATTAAAAAAGATAGAGCATGTTGTAAAGATTACAAAGTAATTTCAGGAGAAAGCTTAACTATCCAACATCGATTTTTGGTTATGGATTTACAAGTAAAAAAGTGGACAAAGAAGAAAGAGTGCATCGAGCTATTCAGACTAAATAGTAAAACCTCAAAAGCGAGAAAGAAGGTATATTTAAACAAAAAATTATTCAACAAGATACTTGGAATTATGTGAGTGCACCTTGTGATATGTGAAACAATATAGCTATACATATTAGGAAAGTGGCGAAAGATGTGTTAGGTGAATGAAAGGGAGGTGTACCGGCACAAAAAGAAGCTTGGTGGTAGAGTTAAGTAGCGCAAAATAAAATAAGGCAAAGAAGGCATGTTATAAATTACATTATGATAAGAAAACTAGTGAAACTTTAGAGGCTTATAAGAAAGCAAAGAAATAAGCGAAAAATGTTGTTAGTGAAGCAAAAGCTAAAATTTGAGAAGATTTATATAAAAAACTCAACTAAAAAGAGGGTGAAAGAGATATTTTTAGAATACCTAGGAGTAAATATAAGAAAACTAAGGATCTTAATTTTGTTAGATGCATCAAATATGAGAATGAGAAAATTCTAGTTGCAAATGATGATATAAAAATAGATGAAAAATTATTTTTATAAGTTTTTAATAAAAATAAAGATGTTAGTATTAGGTTAGGAGAGTTAGCCAAATCAGAAAAGTATATAAACCACAATTTTTATCGACATATTCAAAAGAATAAAGTCAAAAAGGCTCTTAAACATATAAAGGGTGATAAATCGGTAGGACCAAACAATATTCTTATAGAAGTTTGGAAAATCCTAAGAGAAACAAGAATTACTTGGCTCATAAGACTATTTAATGAAATATGAAGAAATCAAAAGATGCATGAGGAATGGAGAGTGAGTATACTTATACCCATAAATAAGAACAAGGGAGACATTTAGAATTGTGCAAATTATCGAGGTATCAAGTTAATGAGCTATACTATAAAATTATGGGAAAGAATTATCGAACGTAGGTTAAAACAAGTATGAAGTACAACAAAGAACCAATTTGGATTAACAGATCTACTGTTGAAGTGATTCACCTTTTGAGACATCTTATAGAACATTTTAGAATAAAATAGAAATGCCTTCACATGATATTTATTGATCTAGAAAAAACTTACGATGTGGTATTGAAAGAGGTTTTTGGAGAACCTTGGAAAAAAGAGGTATCCCATTGACATAAATAAACCTTATAAGAGACAAGTACGATGGTTGAAAAATATGTGTGAGGAATCATGAATGAATGACTGACTTCTTTGAAGTTAATGTTGGGTTACATCAATGATCAACTTTAAGTCTATACCGATTTATAATGGTCATTGATGAGTTAACAAAATATATTCAAGATGAAGTACCTTAGTATATGTTATTTGCATATGCCATTGTGTTAGTGGAGGAGTCTAAGGAAAAAGTTAATAGTAAATTGAAACTATAAAAAGAAACATTAGAAAGTAACGGCTTCCGACTTAGTAGAACAAAGACATAATATATAGAATGTAAGTTTGATCATTTGGTTACTTCAGAGGATATAAAAATTAAAATTGGCATACATTGCATCCCTCAAAAGGAAAGTTTTGAATATCTAAGGTCAATTTTTTAGAGCGATAGAATAAGTGATAGAGATGTTATGCATAGAATTAATGTCGGTTGGATAAAATAGAGAGGAGTATCAGGTATTCTTTATGATAAGAAGATATCATTAAAGTTAAAAGGTAAATATTATAGAGCAATAATTAGACCTATCATATTTTATGGTTATGAGTCTTGGACAGTTAATCATCAACATGTACAAAAGATGTCCGTGACTGAAATGAAGATGTTGAAATGGATGAGTGATCATAAAAACAAAAAAAATTGTATACATAATGAGGTTATTAGAAACAAATTAGGAGTAACACCAAGAGAGATAAAATGAGAGAATATCATATTTGTCACGATTATTCTTTCTCTACCTTCTTTCATATCCGACTTGCAACAATGGGAGTAAGATCTACTATGAGTGGAAAACTGAGAAAATCACCATAGCAACAGCAGGGTACCGAGACCTGCTAAGTTCCCGTACTACAGAAATTTAGCGAATCCATGTTAAACAATTTAGTTAATGTTGATGTAGTGCTGTGGCAGTATGACCTTGATATGCAATGATTGATTATGGATTGTGCATGCAATCAATGAAGTCAAATGTTCAACGAAATAAAAAAAAAGATGTACAAACCTTCTACAGCAATGGTTGGGAGATGGGACAACTGAGCATTTCATAAGGAGAGGACAACCTTACTAAAGTTAGAATAAGTATTGGAGATAACAGATGGAATAAAGGAAGGACATGACAAAACCTCAACTCCACTAAATCAATCGGTTATGTCAGTGTATGTGTGTGAGAGAGAGTGTGTGTTATGGAACATTTATCAGGGCGTCACACGAGGCGCTCCATCCGAACCATATGACACTTTGAGCGGATCTAGAATTTTTTGTGAGGTGGGGCGAGCTTCGACAATTTGAGGTAAGGCGAATTATGCATAAAAATCAATCATCTCGTTTAACTTTTTCATTTGTTTTCTAAATTTCAGATGTAAATCTGCCACTGGACGGTGGTTATTTTTCCCCTGCAATGTACACCAGCTAGCAGGGGGTAGAATTTGTTCCTCGTAAAGCTAATCATACGCCTGTGGTCTCTATGCCGGAGAGCCTCTGAATCAATTAACGGAGTGTGGCTTGCAAGCAGATATTGATAATGGTTTAATATTAAACAACTTTGCTTCTTTTTATTTGAAAAATCCGATCTACACTAAAAAACATTTCATATACGTATGCATTTATTTTCTAGTGAAGAAATAACACGGATTACATCTTTTACAAAATTTATTGGATTTAATGTTAGTTACAGTTAGGGACGAAGAGGTACGTTGTTTAGATCGGATCTATGATCCATCACGCAACCTATAAATAAGAGATTAGGATTCTCTAATTCATACTTATGCAAAATAACATACTCTCCTCCATCTCGCCTCTCTTGCATCTCTCTCTACCGTGATATTTCTAACCAACAGTGCTCTCTGTCATCCCTTCCCTCCAGCTAAAGGTGAATGAGGCATGGTTGAAATTGACTCGAAATAAGGTTAGTGACTTTGAGTTGTGTGTGCATTTTATCTTTGAAGAAAAGCATAGGTACTTGTACGTAATATGTAGTGGGAATTTTTTTTTTTAAGGCAAGTCTAGAAGAATGGCTCATATAGATAATTTTTTTCATATAGTTTGTTTATTTCTTATATTTTTTATCTACAATTGTTAATAAATGGGACATGCATATAATTATTGGTTTTTTATGCATGTATTTTTATGGTTATTTTGTCAAAATTAAGATGTGGATTGGATTTTAAAAGAAAAAAGATGATTTTTTATTTTCTTTCAAAATGCTCAAACATGTCATCAATTTGGCGAAAAGCAAAATCCACGGAGATTTATTTCATACCTAAATTTTGCTAATGTGTGTGATGGATGTTTTCAACAATAATGCCACAAGGTGATCTCACAGCTGGAATATTTGTTCTCGTGCGACCGACCATATGCGTATGAAATCATATTATCTGTATGCACGTAAAGTATGTTTCTAGATGAGTGTATGTTTGTGCACATTTAAAGGGTCCTTTCTTGTCCGCCATAGCTTCTGGAAAAAGGAAAAGGACAAGCACAAAGACTCCAGGTCCAAGTCCCAGCATCAGACCCAGATTTCGGGTAGTATTGGGTCTTCCATGAAGGACAAAAATCTAAGCACCGGACACCATAGTCTCTCTCTCTCTCTCTCTCTCTCTCTCTCTCTCTCTCTCTCTCTCAATGTGCCCAAGTCCCTAACGCACCTTAGTCGGCTCCTTTTTATACTTCAAAGTGCTGGGTAACACCAAGCAAGACTCAATTATGACGCCCAGGACGGGGCACGCCTTGGACCTTATTGGACCCAAATACCAAATGTGAACCGAATACAAGACCCGACACTAAGTCCCGAACTAAACCTCCTCTCAACTGGATCCGGCTTGCTCCCACATGACGCCTGAATGTCACCTGGGTTCTGTGACGTACACCAAGTTGCATGAGATGATAGCACGTGCGCCACACCAAGTAGCTTATGGCTGTGTTTGTTTTACGATAAATCCTCATAGGAAGTCTCCCCACCTTTTTAATAGTGAGACTACCTAATTTTTCATTCGGAGTTACATGAGGCTTTTTTGCATGGTGAACTTTATCACGAATAACGGCAAGCATTGGAATCTCAATATAGAAAGCGCGTTTGTTTCGTGATCTGGAGGGCCAAGCAGAAACCAAGTTCAGCATCAATAGGCTCCTTATGTAAGGAGAAACCACCCATCTTGGATTCTCTTCTCACATAAAAGAAATAGATCAAAAACTAAAGCTTGTTCCAAAATTACTAGACCTTTTGTAGAATATTATTTATAAATGAGAAGAGGCTTATGTAGAAATTGTCGTCTATACGAAATGACTGGACCTTTACTTGTTCCAAAATTTTTCTTTTTTTTTTGGGGGGGGGCAGGGCAACGATTCTTGTTTTTGATGGTTTACCGGTTATCCAAAACGAAACATTCACATGTAAGTAGCACCCTTCAATTGTTTCCATGGTGATTATCCACTTGTCCCGAATGTTTATAACTACTACTACAATTTTTTAAGGTACCTCCGAAACCCGATAAATCATTCTACCTTGAGTTACAATGCTAGTGTCACCCCATAATTTTCACAACTTGGTCAGACTAGCGTCATTGTTCTCCCCAAAGCTTCGAAACTCATTATCGCAAGAGATGTACCGGAGGCACGTTCGTGTTTGGCAGATCAACATAGAGGACAGAAGCACATTTCCAAGAGGACAATGAAAGCGCCCCCGGGCGCGTATGAAGAACAAGTTACAGCAGAAACTATAGTCTCTATGCAAGCAAGCAAATCAATGGCAATGCTCGGACCTTCATAACTAGAAAATAAACAAATGTGGCACCGCCAACAAATGTGGCACCCCCGCACCCAATCCTTCCAGCACATATTGTGAGTGTAATGAAAAATGACCATACTCAGTCGATAAAATATTACATGAGAAAAAAAATGGTAATATTATACAAATTAAATAAAAAAATATTATAAAAATTAAAAATACAGAACAACTTCTAACAAAAACTCAGACGTGAAAACCAAAAAGGTAAAGCCATCTATAAATACTATATAAAAAATATAATGTACTTTACTAAAAAAATACATAAAATATCTTTCTTATATAAATTGTCTAAGGAAAACTGTATACCTTCTACTTATCTTTTTCTTTCTCTTCAGGCATTTCTGAGTCTGATCCACTTTCCGTTGTAACTCCGACAACCTTGGGGAGGAATTGAAGCATGGTCGACGACTGTCCAACATTGATATCAAACTCTTGTTGTCGAGAACCTCCACATATAGGTGAAACAGTTTAGATAAGCATAAAAGAAAAATGAACAAAAGCGACACTCAACCAGAAGGCGAAGCGAAAAAAAGTAGAGGTGATGCTTGACCGAGAGGCAAAACAAGAAAAAGAAACAAAGGAGACACTCACCCAAAAGGTAGAGCAAGAAGAAAATAACAGAGGCAAGCAACGAGGCAAAGCCCAAGCAGAGCAGCGGAAAAGGCAGAGCCCCCTCTACGAAACAGCTAAACTCAACTAGAAGGCGGAGCGACGAAAATCAGGCAGAGTGATAGAAGTAGAACCCCTTCTTCTCCCTCTTCACTCGTTGTATTTCGCACACTCTTTCTCTCCCTCGCTATATCTCTTTTCCCTCTCCCCCATCTCCCTGTCTCGTCTCTCTCTCTCCCTCTCTAATTTTTCCTCCCTCTCTCTCTTCTCGACTCGTCTCCACTCACGTTTTTTAAAACCATGGGCATTTAAACCCACCTAGTTTGTAGGAAATCGCTGTTGGTTTTCCACAAACCAGGTTTTTTATTTTACAAAACTGTCACTAAGTGAAATTATGAAAATGCCTAGATATTTTTTTATGTAAAAGAAAGTTTTTCCCCTAATGATGAAAAGACGAAATCGCTCTTTGGTAGTTTTTAAATGTTACGAAATGTCAGATTGTAAAAGTATAGAGTTACCCTTGTACGGTTGAAAATTCAAAATTTTTGCCACTATGTGAAAAGATACCACTACCCCTGTCTTTTTGAGAAAAATAAAAAATGGTTTAAAGAGTATAATTACGGTTCTATCCTTTACCAGATGTGAATTTTACAGAAAAATAAAGTGCTTTTTTTCTATTTTGTCCCAGTTTTTTTTTGAAATATTTCAAAACAGGACAAAAAGATATAATTCCTTGTTTGCTCCTGAATTTTTGGAAAATAAGAGTAGTACGAAATAAAGAAAAAAATTGTTTCATCGCTTAACTGGTTCTAAAATATCATAATCAAGTTAAGAGTTTTTTTCAATTGATACTTAAGTATCAACTGAAATTACTCAGAAACACTTGAAGCGGTAAGTTGAAAACTAATTAGGGCATATAATTAATATCTTAAAATCAGATAGAGGCGGTGCATACACCTCAGCAAAACTTTTAGAATATTGTAAGAACTTTGATATTGCAAAAAAAAACACAATGCCAAGAACACCTCAACACAATGGTGTAGCAGAAAGATATAACATAACCTTACTAAATATGACAAGGTCTAAGTTAATAGATGTCTATCTACTAAGGGTATTTTGGAAAGAAACAATAAATACATATGTGTATATTATAAATAGAGTATCATATTCTTTATACCATATGAGATGTGGTTTGTAAAAAAACAAACTTAGGTCATCTCAAGAGGTGGAGATTTATCGCTCATGTAAAGATCTTTGACCAGTCTAGATATAAGTTAAATAATCGATCCTTAAGATATATATTAATTGGGTATACTAAAGGATCTCAGGGATATCAATTTTATCACAAGAATCATGAACTCATAGAGAGGAGGGATGTTGAATTCTTAAAAGATACTAAAAATGACATTCTTAAAAACGATAATAAGTATGTTGATATAATAGGTTTAGATCAATCATTATTTGAACCTATAGATAATCTTTCTGAACAAACAAAAACTTTAAGTAAACATAAAAGACCTACGAACACACTATCCTACTTAAAATATTATCATACTTACCTTGCTGAGGAATTATGCAATTAGGTGGATTTAGATGAGCTAACCAATAACTTAATATATTGGCAGACTATTGACTCGTCTAAATCATTAGACCAGGTAAAAGCCATGGATGAGAAAATTTAATTTATTGAGAAAATCAAGTATAGAAATTGACCTAAAAGAAGGAAAGCTATAGATTGTAAATAACTTCTCAAAAATAAATATAAGATCGATAAAACAATAGAAAAGTTTTAAAATGTGTTTTGTTATAAAGGGTTTTTCGGAAAAGGATAGGATATATTATGTGGAGACATTTTCTTATTGCAAAATTTACATTCGTAAGAATAATCCTAGTTACACCAACATATTATAATTCAGATTTACATCAGTTAGATATAAAAATTGTTTTTTTAAATTGAGATTATATAAAATTATATATATATATATATGCAACAACTAAGAGTTGAAGGTGAAGAACATAAAAGTATATAAATTGAAAAAATCTCTATATAACCTTAAACAATGACCTCGTCAATGATATTTTACTTTCTAAAATGTCATTATTGAGCTTGAGTTTGTAGTTAATGAACTTGATGACTATATATATATATATATATATATATATATATATATATATATATATATATATATATATATATATATATATATATATATATGAAAAATATGAGTTACTTTTTCATCTTATCATTATATATAGATAACATATTGTTGACTAGAAATGATAATGAGATGATTGTCAAAATCAAATCATGATTAAACTTAAGCTTTTAAATGAAAGATATAGGAAAACATCTTATATTTTGGGAATAAAAATTTCTCGAGACTGATAATATAAACTCCTATACTTAAATCAAGAGGGATATATTGATTATATTATCAAAAAATTCAAAATAGATGAATATAAGTTTGCATCTATACCTATTGTGAAAAGGGGTTCAATTGAGTAAGGTTGATTGTCCTCGTGAAAGATACGAGAAACCTAATGTTTCTTATACAAGTTGTGAGGAGCTTGATGTATGTTATGTATAAAATTTGATATCAGTTTTGTTGTTAGTCTTATGAATAGATATCAAAGTAATCCTTAATAGTATCATTGGATAACTGTGAAAAAAATTCTAGGCTCGCACCATGGGAGACGCCCCGCACCACTAATAGAGAAATTCTCTCTCTATTCGACTAAAGGCCTACAACCATTGCCATCTTCCATTCCTGGTGGTTACTACTCTATAAGAACAGTGCGTTGTTATGAGGTGTGACTCAAAGAAAGAACAAGATGCCCTTTGTTTACAACCCCTACGCTTAGCCCCTCGCCCTGAGTAGGCACACTAACACAAAAGGGTTTGAAGGGCTTTGTTTGCTTCTTCTTCTTGCCCAGTGATATTATGGACTGAACGACAGTGAAGTAGCTTCTGGCATGAAATGGCAAAGCTAGGGAGGATCTAGCTTGATCAAGATATTTTAAAAAAATAAAAGACTTAAATTATATTTTTAAGTAAGTAGATGAACTGAAAGTAATAAGATACTAAAATATTGATTTTGCTAAGAGAAAAAATTATAGCAAATCAACCTGAGATCAAATAATTTTATTTAAAGGTTAAATTATTTTTTTAAGCTTTGTTTTTTAAGCTTAAAAAAAACGATATTCGATACTTAGTATGTGACTTGCTATATGACTACATAATTTAAAATTGAATATAATCAATGAGCTAATTATAATTTACTGTAACAATAATATAACAATTACTTTGAAAGTAAAGTTGATAATTGTAAAATAGTGATATCTTAACATACTCCTTAATTCAAAGGATATGTAAGTAAAAAACCGCACCACGGATAATGATTGCAATAATAATTAAAAACCTTAACCTTACATGACGTAACTTAAAAACCTTACATGACGAAAGGCAAAATATGTCTTAAATAGACAAGTGAAAGATATAATGAAAAATAGACACTCTCAGGCAATAAAATATATATAAAAAAGCTATAACTTTTGAGAAATTAAATAAACAATATTACAAAAATTAAAAATACAAAAACTTAACAAAAAAACTCAAACGTGAAAACCAAAAACGGAAAACTCAAACTTAAAAACCAAGAAGATAAAACCATTTACAAATATTATACAAAGAATACATTATAATGTACTTAAAAAATAGAAGAAAAAAAATTTCCTTAAGAAAAAACGTATATCAACACCTTCTCGTTTCTTTCTTTTTTTTTCACACATTCTTGAATAAGATCCGCTTTCCGCTGCCGCTGCAACTCTCACAAATTAGTCAGATCCATTTTCCAACGCAACTGCGACAACTGAAGCACAATTTTCCAACACAACTGCGACAACTGAACCACGACCAGCTACCGACGGCTGTCCAACACTGAGTTCTTGGGGGCGTTCTATCTAAACCCCCTCCCGTTTCACGTGGTCGAATTCTCCTCCAATGGGGGCCAACGGGCAAGTTGGAAGAAAGGTCTTTCCTTTTGGGAGTCCCGGCATTTTTTCTTTTGAATTTTATCGTACTTCCTTCTGTCTAGGATTAGATACAATGCCAACTCGTTTGTGAGAGGAGAAACCTTTCCCTTTTTGGTGGGATTATGCGATGATCGCGCTGCCATATGACTTCTGCTATGACGTCTTGTTTCACGCGTCTCGCTGCGTCGAACAAGATGGTAATTGTCATCTCCTGCATGGTACTGACCTAGCAAACCCCAAACATTTATACCTCATACTCGTGGGTCACCAGGAACCCTCATTTTTCTTTATGGACGAAACTCAGTTCAGGAAATTAAGCTCAGCACGTTCACCCCAAGGACTAAACCATTTCTGTCTTTGACAACGGGGAGCCCGAAGACCAACACAGACACACACATGCACCCAGGCGTTCACGCCCCGGAATTCGAACTCACAGGCTGAAACCGGGAGTCTGAGAGCCCTGCCAGATGAGCTAACGCTCTGCATGCAACGGCTCACACTGTTTTGTTTTAAGACTTCTGTTTCTCGTTATTATGCATACTTTCATTAGAACCTGTACATACACTTTAGTATCTTCTGATGCCATTAACTACGCCTTACACAGTCAACCTTGGAACGCTTTGTAATCGTATGGACAAGGTTCAGAAAAGGATCGAGGTAAATACAGAGGCACGCTATGAAGTGCACTTATTCCTAGATATACTGTTGACAACACATAAATACAGCACGAGTGAAGCATGATCACCTAGTAATCTTCGGGAGCCAGTGGCTGGTGTGTGCGAGGCGGTTCCGTCGGGATCATGAGAAACTCGTATATAAGCCCAGCAAGCCCCCCACCTATAAGGGGACCAACCCAATAAATCCAGTGGTTTCTCCATCGCCAGCCCACCAGCGATGGGCCAAAAGCACGGGTTGGGTTCATCGAGGCTCCATCGAAAGGGCCACCGGCTAATATGTTGGCTCCAAGGATTAAACCGATGGCCAGCGGCGCGATCGTTCCCAGTTGGCCCCTTTTAGGGTCAATTGCAGTTGCGTAGAATGTGTATACGAGCCCAAACGTCATGACTATCTCCAGCACCAGGGCCTGCACCTCACCTTCACCGGAAGCAACCGAGAATCCATACGGTCTCTGAAAGGTAAGTTCCACATGGTTATATGTTAGTGGTCGATGGAACCGTTTATTGTCAGTTACTCGATAGTGTGCTCAAGTGAAAAACAGGAGGACCCATCTTACCATACCACCAGTTGCAAATCTAAGCAAGAGAGAAGCCACGACGGCCCCCAAAAGCTGAGCGATCCAGTAGAGAAATGCTCGGAGAAGAGAGAGTCGACCACCCACAAGGACCCCAAAGGTGACTGCCGGATTCACATGGCCCCCTGATATATTGAGTCCCATGGCCACCGCCACAAAGAGTGAGAGTGCACTGGCTAAAGCTACACCAACCAGCCCCGCCGTGGAAGACATCCCCTTGGTCAACTTGTCTGCACAAGACAAGAAGCACGGCATGCACCACGGAAGAGTTAAGAGTTTTTTCAGAAGAACTGGCTCGAACCGTTTCACCAAGCAAGCAAATTCCGTTAAGGGGCATATGGAAAATCTTCGGACAAACTCCTAATCTGGGTTGCGGCATAAGCAACCGTCACTTATGTCAAAGCGATTTTTTGAAGGATGGAAGTGAGTGCCATGAAACAACCAACCTTCTGGTGCAAAGAGGGAAACCTAATTTTTCCTTTAATATCGCCTGTTGAGTTCGATGAGCTAAACAAGACACAAGCATGCAGAAGGTTCTAATGCTGCTTACCGTGAGCAAGAACGGCTCCTTCAGCAGCAAAGACGAAGATGAGTGTGGAAATGAACTCGGACAAAGCAGCACGCATGGTGTCTGGGTGAGTGGCGTCCTCCGCCCTTCCAACTGCGAACCGGCGCATCGTTTGATCCTAGAAAGAGAATTCTGGCGAGCTCCGGCAAGGCATGCAAATTGAATTTGCGCGAGTAGTGGGGAAGTGAGATGTTTTAAAACAGGGTCGGAAGAGCTGCTTTTGACATGTGGGTAGTTGTATTATCAATAAGCATGACACGTTGTGGAAAGATGTAAACCAAGTAACATGCATTATTCCTTTGGTGTCTGTTCTTATCTTTACTCCTGACGCTGAAACTTGGTTTATCATGCACATGTGCGAGGATGGTCCGACGCAAAGCTCGCGCCTCTTCTTGGTTCCATCTCGGAAATAATTTTACGAGAACCATTTCACGCAGTTGCTTAGATAAAAATCTATTTTGATGCACGAGAGGTGAGTGTAGTAGTGTGAACAGGCACCAGAATGAACTCAATGTAACTCTTTCTTTTTATTGGAAACGATCTAAGATCGATCTTTTGTCAAGACGGTCAAGTCTCAACAGATACTTCTTTAGTTAGTCCCCAACATCACAGCAAACACGCTTCTATGCACAGCAGTTCTCAAGACACGCCATGTAAAATACTTACTGTAGGGCGAACGCTTAACGCACACACTATATATATATATATATATATATATATATATATATATATATATATATATATATATATATATATATATATATATATATATATATATATATATATATATGTATGATGTCATTGCTGGTAGTTGGTAGTTTACAAAGTGTATACTCATGATGGAATTCAATTTCAAAAATATGGGTACGCAAGAAGTCCAAGGAGCCTGAAAACTGATGCTGGGAAAATAATAACCTATTAATAAATATGATGAACACCTTTTAAAATTAGGCACGTACTTGTTAACTAGTCATGAACTTATTTGTAATTCACAAGACATCTCCATAGAATCATCTACTTATTTCGTTTACATCTTATTCCTTTTCCGTTGGTGTTTGCAGTTCATAACCATGACCTTTTTCCTTATCCTTAGAATTTTCTATTTCTTCATCAAAAATTTTTAGATGCATAAATAAACTCATAGAGAGAGCTATGGAGAGAAACAATAAAATTTTGCGACTTAGTATAACGAAGACAAAACATATGAAACATAAGTTTGATCATTTAGTTATTTTAGAGGACATAAAATTAAAATCGGCACACGTTGCATCCTCAAAAGGAAAGTTTTAAATATATAGGTTCAATTTTTCATAGTAATGGAAAAATTGATAAAGATGTTACTCATAGAATTAATGTAGGTTGGTTAAAATAGAGAAGAGCAACAAATATTCTTTGTGATAAAAAGATACCATTAAAGGTAAAAGGTAAATATTATACAACAACAATTATACCTCTCATGTTTTATGGTTCTGAGTGTTGGGCAGTTAATCATCAATATGTACAAAGATGTCTGTAGTAGAAACGAAGATGTTGAGATGGATGTGTGGTCGTATAAGGAAAGACCATATACATAATGAGGTTATTAGAAGCAAATTGGGAGTGGAACTAATAGAGAATAAAATGAGAGAATATTGTTTAAGATGGTTTGAATATATAGAAAGAAGATCAAAAGAAGCGCCTCTAAGAAAGTATAAAAAATTAGATTTTGAAAGTATTAAAAGAGGTAGACGACAACCACAAAAGTGTTGAAAAGAAACAATAAAGAATGATCTAGCTTATGTTGAGTTAACTCCTAACATGATACAAGCTATGTAGAAATAAAGAATCCATGTAGCCGACCCAATCTACTATGAGAAAAAGGTTAATTGTTGATGTTGCATAATTAAAATCATAGCTATTAACTTATCAAAAATCATTTGCTAAAGCTCACAAAAAGTTCATTTTTAGGTGAGTTTTTTCGATTTTTGGATATATGGAAACTCATATCATCTATTTTCAATAAATTAAAAATAACTCAAATATGAGTTTGAGAAATTGAGATAGAAGAAAAACAATCTGATTTCAGTCACTAAGTATACATTCTTACGAAGAAGGGTTATGGCTCAATCGATTCTAGTTGAAACATTTTGACTTTTAATTTTTAGAAAAGTCAAGAACCTTACAAACCATAATTTAACGAGAAAGTTATTACAAATAGCCTCTTTTAGAAGGCATGTTATAAGGTTATCGCCTGGGTCCTAACAAAATAGAAAAAATATCAAAAAATCTAATTTTCGTTAGAATTACTCGACTTTTTATTCATTGGATAGTTCTTCCTTCCTATTTTTCAATGCAAAAAAAAAACTACATCAATCGGAACTGTAGCAAAAGACGTACAGACCTTACCAAGCTCTTTGCACTCAACCCAACCCAATTTCTATGTCAAGATAACTTGAAATCAAGAAACTTCTTGGGTTTTGAACCTGTTTTGACTCAAAACTAGGCTTCAAAAAATTACCAGTAACTCGATCATGACCATGTTCTCTTAGATACTTAACTAAGAATTCTTAAAATTGTGCAACTTATCCGATGTTGAACATACTCGACATTTTCTCTCGAGGGATGAAAGTTAATTAGAAACACCACCACGGCCACACCCAAGCAACTTGCAGCTGTCGGATCACTGTGCCATTCAAGACATTCATTTCAAGCGGCATGCAACAACTCCAAATAGATGACCTATCATTTTGTTTACTCTTTCCCTGAAGGAAAACCTAATGTATATTACGGCTTCACTACCATATAATGAACTTTTTTTCAGGGTCATGGTTGAGATCGTGAGAGGGATCATCTCTATGATTCATTCATGTTGTGATTTGAAATAACGAGGTCATTTTCCCATCGGATGTGTACCAACTCAATGAAGATTCTCGAACAACATTAAACTTGATGCGTTTGTCCTTTTATGTTGGCATTTTTATTTTAAATTCATGATCTTTCTCGTTCCAAGAAAGGAAAAGAATTTAAAGCTCTTTGCATTCTTTGGTATTTATAAGATCGTCTCTGCTTGGTTATCTCAGCTTGAATTTACAAATTGGTAGGTTCTAAGGCAAAACAAAAGGATAGAATATCGACAATAGATATTCTGTTTTCTTTTTTACAGTTTTGGTATCGGGCATTAAGTAAAGAAACTTACTCCATGTGCATTTTGCGGGTATTTTGAATGGAATAGTTGCTGCTTTGCGCTTTTTCAGTTCTGCAATGAAAATGAATCAATACAAACGAGACTTCGCAAGTACTTGAATTTGTAGATATTATGCCTTAATATAAAAGGAATCTTGTGGACACGGAACAAAGTTAATAAGTTTGAATTATCCTCACGTCAAAGATATTATTTAACAAAAATTGTGGAGAGATATGAAAAGGCAAAACTTGAACAAGCAAATATATTTTCTTTTGGATCGTCAAGTGGGGTTAGGCCGATCCCAGCTAGGTATATCAGCCGTGTACAAGAGATCAAAATAGTGCCGCATTGTGGTGACAGTTGTCCCCAGGATCCCCACGTCCGGCAGGAGTTAAGTTCTTTCTGGATCCAGTTATATTTTATATTGTCAAAAGTTTTGGATCTTTACAAAATGATATATAGAACATGTATTCCTCTTAAACCTCTATTTAACCCGACGACTTCCATCCTGGAGGATTATGCTCCAACTTTGTAGAAGGCAGGTCATAAATTAACTCCAACCAATGGTGGTATTTTATGTGATGTCATGTAATTAATTTAGTAATCTGCCCTACCTTAATCTACCTTTATTATCATATAAAGTCAAAACCAATCTGCCATAACCATCCTCCTTTACTAAAAAGTGACAGTTCAATCCATCCTTCCTTAAGCGACAAACAACAATTCAGATTTAACCAACTCCGCTTGATGAAAGAATTGGAGCCTGCTAAGATGGGAAGAACGGTTTCTTTGATCAGATTCTGTTGTTGCCTAATTTTCGGCGTCAACAGATGCATAATCTTCTTCTCCTGCTGTCTCAATGACTTGT
Source organism: Brasenia schreberi (assembly GCA_036023115.1). Lineage (NCBI taxonomy): Eukaryota > Viridiplantae > Streptophyta > Magnoliopsida > Nymphaeales > Cabombaceae > Brasenia > Brasenia schreberi. The sequence continues at coordinate 46,559,551 of JAYKKT010000091.1, read as the reverse complement.
CAATGCTGTCAAAGACTGCGGATTCCTGCTTTCCCATATTCCTCTGTCAGTCACCTGGAACGCAAACATCCAAGCTCAAGGGGTTGCTTCTCTTTCCGTGCTTCCTGCACCATCTCCCCAATGCCCGCTTGCTGAACTCAGCTCTCTTCGATGGAGTCCAAATCTCCATTCAACCTGGGTCCAGATCGGCCGATCGAAACTGGCACATACAGGGTCTTGCTGTTTCTCGTGCTTGTTTACAGACTCTCGACATCGCATCTTATCCAAGGAATAAGCGAGAAAGGCGATCTGCCGCAAGCAGCCACCCCTCCACCGCTAATCTAAGAGTTAGAGCCGCTCATGGGCTATGACGACGAGACCAAATTTGTTTATAGAACCTGAATGACTTGCTTGCCTAATGTTGTGCGATGCTTTCCTAGTGGTAATTTCTCCTCCCTATGTTAGTAAGGAAACACCATCCCTACTTGGCTGGTTCCACGTCTTGAGAACCATTACTGGAGCTTGATGCATCTATCGCTCCATATATTCTTTAATATCCGCCCCATCTAACCACAGTTGGTTGACGTAAGTCTGTCTCGATTCCCTGTATTTCTCCTTTCTTCGTTGTGCTTCGTTCTATTAGAGAAGCAAACGGGCGTAACCCTATCGATGGATCAAGCCATAATCCAATCATATCACCTTGCCCAACCTTCCACAAAATATTATTACCAAGCATCTTAGTGGCTTCATTTAAAGATTTCCAGCACCACGACCCTACTTATTCCGAGTAGGGAAACCATATATGTTGAATTGAGGAACAGATATTTTGCTCTAATGAGATCAGTCCAAGGATCCATACGCTTGATAGAAATCTTCCACGCATTTTTCTTAAGGAGAGCACGATTAACATTTTGAACCATTCTCAAACAAGTCCACCTTCCTTTCCTTTGTCCATAAACATTTCCCCACTTCAATAAATGCATGGTTTTCTTTCTTCCGGTACCTCCCCAAAGGTATTGTCTTGTGACGTGGCCGAGATCTTTAAGCTCGGCTTGCGAAGCTTGAAAGCCATAATCCAGTAAATAGAAAGCGATGCTAACGATGATTAAATTAGGATAATCTGATCCGAATAGAAAACATTTTCCTGCTCCATGGCTTCAACTAATCGACTTCCTTTTGAAAGATTGGCTCATATAAAGTCGTCTTCGTTCTTCGTGGAAAAATAGAGACGCCAAGATACTTGAAGGGTGCTGCCTTCACCCCATCTGTGCATTCGCTTGATATGGAGAGATCTTCTAGGTAATGAAAAAGGGATTAAAATGGGTTTCTCTTGGCTAACTTTTAGGCCGACATTCTCTCAAATGTTCAGATGATATCAAGAAAGCTTTTAAACTAGTAGTCCTTCTTGTCTCTAATAAAAAACAATGGGTTCTTCCCTTCTCCTCCTTATTAAACATGCAAGTGAAACATTAATCTATAAGTATGGAGAGAGTAGATCTCGTTGGCGAATCCACCCGGAGCTATGAAATAAGTTCCCTGCCTCACCATTTATAAGGGCTATAAAGCTAATTGTGGTAACACATTGCATGATAATTCCCAAAGACAAAAGAATTGAGTCATTAAGGAATCACTACTCAACACGATCATACGCTTTAATTAACAACAACAACAACAACTAAGCCTTTTCCCATACTAGACAGGGTCGGCAACATGGATTTTTTTATTCCACGAATCCCTATCGTGTGCCATGTTAGCAGTTAACTCACAATAAACAAGATCATTCTTTATTGTTTCTTTCCAACATTTTTGTGGTCGTCCTCTAGCTCTTTTAATACTTTCTATTTAGTTTTTCATACCTTTTTACAGGTTCTTATTTCTACATGTCCAAAGCATCTTAAACGATATTCTCTCATTTTATCCTCTATTGGTGCCACTTCTAATTTGTTTCTAATAACCTCATTATTTATACGGACTTTTCTTGTATGACCACTCATCCATCTCAACATCTTCATTTCTGTCAGAGACATCTTTTGTACATGTTGATGAACCATAAAACATGGCAGGCCTAATTGCTGCTCTATAATATTTATCTTTTAACTTTAATGGTATCTTCTTATCCCAAAGAATACCTGATGCTCCTCTCTATTTTAACCAACCAACACTAATTCTATGAGTAACATCTCCATCAATTCTTCCGTCACTCTGAAAAATTAACCCTAGGTATTTAAAACTTTCCTTTTGGGGGATGCAATGTGTGCCAATTTTAATTTCTATGTCCTCTAAAGTAACCAAATGATCAAACTTACATTCCATATATTTTGTCTTTGTTCTACTAAGTCGGAGGCCTTTGCTTTCTAATGTTTTTCTCCATAGTTCCAATTTTCTATTAACTTTTTCCTTAGACTCCACTAATACAATGTCATATGCAAATAACATACACCAAGGTACTTCATCTTGAATATGTTTTAACTCATCAATCACCATTATAAAGAAGTATGGACTTAAAGTTGATCCTTAATGTAACCCAATATTAACTTCAAAGAAGTTTGTCATTTCTTCATGAGTCCTCACACATGTTTTTGCACATCTTACATGTCTCTTATAAGGTTAATGTATGTCAATGGATTACCCCTTTTTTACAAAGTTCTTCAAAGAACCTCTCTCTATACAATATAGTATGTTTTTTTCTAGATCAATAAATATAATGTAAAGGTATTTCCTTTTTGCTGTAAAATGTATCAAAAGGTGAATCGCTTCAACAGCCTACTTGGCATGAATCCAAATTGATTCTTTATTTTACTTGATACTTGTCTTAACCTATGTTTGATAATTCTTTTCAACAATTTCATAGTATGGCTCATTAACTTGATACCTTGATAATTCACACAATTTTGAATGTCTCTGTTGTTCTTATATATGGGTATAAGTGTACTCGCTCTCTATTCTTCGGCATCTTTTAATTTCTCTATATTTCATTAAATAGTCTTTTGAGCCAAGTAATTCCTATCTCTCCTAGTATTTTTCAAACTTCTATAGGAATATTATATGGTCCTACCGATTTACCACCCTTTGTAAATTATTCACTACATTCGGGTGACAATATAGAGGGATTAACTTCTTTACCCACACCCGTCCATGATGTGGGAACCCTCTCTGCAATTGATTCACTACATTCATGCGGAAATGTAGTGGCCCTCCTCCTTTATCTAGGCTTGGGACAAAATAAAATCAAGGCAAAGAGGGCATGTTACAAATTACATTATGCTAAGAAAACTAGTGAAACTTTAGAGGCTTATAAGAAAGCAAAGAAGGAAGAGAAAAAGGCAGTGAGTGAAGGAAGCTAGTCCTAGATAATAAGATTTGTATTGTTCTTGGAATATTGGAATATTATCCGATAAGCTAATGGAGGTGGTAGATACTATGGTTCGGAGAAAGATTCATATTTTATGTTTACAAGAGACAAAGTGGGTTAGAGAAAAAGCAAAGAAAATAGAGGATACAGGTTTTAAATTATGGTACTCAGGCAAGGAAAAGGCTCGAAAGGGAGTTGGATTATCATAAATAAAGATTTAAAGGATAGTGTAGTAGACATACAACAATATGGTGACCGAATCATGACGGTTAAATTAGTGTTAGGAGCATAGGTTTTAAATATGGCTTGTGCTTATGCACCTAAGAAAATAGTATAAAGACAACTTTTTGAGAAGAGTTAGATAATGTGATTCAATAGATTCCACAAAGGGAGATGATTTGTTTAGGAGGAGACTTAAATGGACATGTCAGTAAAGAGGCATTAGGATATCAAGATATTCATGAAAACTTTGGTTTTGAGGATATAAATGAGGAAGGTAGGGAGATTTTAAATTTTGCTATGGCATTTGATCTCTTTATAGTCAATACAATCTTCAAAAAACGAGATGAACATTTAATTACTTATAAGAGTGCCTTATTACAAACACAAATTGATTACTTTATTTGTACAAAAAAGATAGAGCGTATTGTAAAGATTGCAAGGTAATTCTAGGAGAAAGTTTAACCACCCAACATTGACTTTTAGTTATGAATTTACAAATAAAAAATAGACAAAGAAGAAAAGAGTGCATCAACGAGCTATTTAGACTAAATGGTAGAACCTCAAAAGCGAGAAATAAGATATATTTAAACAAAAAGTCCTTCAAGGAGATGTTTGGAATTATGTTGGTACACCTTGTGATATGTGGAACAATATGACTATACATATTAGGAAAGTGGCAAAAGATGTGTTAGGTGTATCTAAGGGAGGTGTACTGACACAAAAAGAAGCTTGGTGGTAGAGTGTAGTAATGCAAAATAAAATCAAGGTAAAGAGGGCATATTACAAAATACATTATGCTAAAAAAACTAGTAAAACTTTATAGGCTTATAAGAAAGCAAAGAAGGAAGCGAAAAAGGTTGTAAGTAAAGCAAAAGCTAAAATTTGAGAGGATTTATATAAAAAACTCAACTCAAAATAAGGTGAAAGAGATATTTTTAGGATAGTTAGGGCTAGAGATAAGAAAATTAAAGATCTTAATTATGTTAGATGCATCAAAGACAAGGATGAAAAAATTCTAATGGCAAATGATGATATAAGAAATAGATGAAAAAACTATTTTTATAAGTTTTTTAATGAAAATAAAGATATTAGTATTAGCTTAGGAGAGTTAGTCATTTCAGAAAAGTATATAAATCATAATTTCTATTGACGCATTCAAAAGAATGAAGTCAAAGAGACTCTTAAACATATAAAGGGTGGTAAATCAGTAGGACCAAACAATATTCATATAGAAGTTTGGAAAATACTAGAAAAAATATGAATCACTTGGCTCATAAGACTATTTAATGAAATATGGAGAAACCAAAAGATGAAGGAATGGAGAGGGAATACACTTATACCCATATATAAAAAGAGGGGAGATATTTAGAATTGTGTGAATTATCGAGGTATCAAGTTAATGAGCTATACTATGATATTGTGAGAAAAATTTATCGAACGTAGGTAAAGACAAGTATCAAGTACAACAGAAAACCAATTTACATTCATGTCAGGCAGATCTACTGTTGAAGTGATTCACCTTTTGAGACGTCTTATGGAACATTTTAGAGTAAAAAAGAAAAAGAAAGACCTTCACATGATATTTATTGATCTAGAAAAAGCTTATTATGGGGTATCAAGGGAGATTCTTTGGAGAACTTTGAAAAAAAGAGGTATCACATTGACATACATTAACCTTATAAGAGACATGTACGATGGTGCAAAAACACGTGTGAGGACTCGTGAAGTAATGACAAACTTCTTTGAAGTTAATATTGGGTTACATCAAGGATCAACTTTAAGTATATACTTATTTATAATGGTGATTGATGAGTTAACAAAACATATTTAAGATGAAGTGCCTTGGTGTATGTTATTTGCATATGACATTGTGTTAGTGGAAGAGTCTAAGGAAAAAGTTAATAGAAAATTGGAACTATGGAGAGAAACATTGGAAAGCAAAGGCCTCCAACTTAGTAGAAAAAAGACAAAATATATATGAATATAAGTTTGATCATTTGGTTACCTCAGAGGACATAGAAATTAAAATTGACACACATTGCATCCCCCAAAAAGAAAGTTTTAAATACCTAGGGTCCATTTTTCAGAGTGATGGAAGAATTGATGGAGATGTTATGCATAGAATTAATGTTGGTCGGTTAAAATGGAGAGGAGCATCATATATTCTTTGTGATAAGAAGATACCATTAAAGGTAAAAGGTAAATATTATAGAGTAGCAATTATACCTGCCATGTTTTATGGTTCTAAGTGTTGGGCAGTTAATCAATATATACAAAAGATGTCTATGACAAAAATGAAGATGTTGAGATGGATGAGTGGTCATACAAGAAAAGACCGTATACATAATGAGGTTATAAGAAACAAATTAGGAATGACACCAATAGAGGATAAAATGAGAGAATATCGTTTAAGATGGTTTGGACATATAGAAAGAAGATCAAAAGAAGAATAAGTAAGAATGTATGAAAAACTAAATTTGGAAAGATTAAAAGAGGTAGAGGACGACCACAAAAAGTGTTGGAAAGAAACAATAAAGAATGATCTAGCTTATTGTGAGTTAACTGCTGACATGACACATGATAGAGTTATTGAAAACAAAGAATCCATGTGTCTGACCCTGTCTAGTATGAGAAAAGGCTTAGTTGTTGTTGTTGTTGTTGTTGAGGAGGGTGAATTAACATAGTGTCGTATAGTAAAAGTGATAACTCCTAATATTTGTGGTGATAAGGCCTCTTAGTAACAATCATGGAATACGGAAGGAGGACCTTCCTTATTCCATAACTCCTTTCTATTTTTCAAACAACAAATATTTTCCAAATAAATATAATAATTATATTTTTTACAAAACAAAACATAACATTGTTGAACCTTTTTTCCTGATTGTAACAGGCATCCTAGGTAGGCAAAGCACTACATAAATAAAAGAAGAGTTGAGTTATATATATGACTCTCTCTACAAGCTCTCTTCTTTTTTGTGAAAAAACACCTTGAAGTCAAGTGATTCAAGCACAACCATAATTGCTCGGCTACGTTCAAAAAAAAAAACAACACTTAGTCTCAGAGCATAGCAGATCCTAACATGAACCACCTAGCTCCCAGATTTACATGTAGATCGGCCATTGAAGGCTTGATCAAAGGTTCGCTGTCTATCATATTACTTACAAAGATACAATTGTTTTATAAAGATGAGAAAAAATACAAAGCCAAAGCCTTTTGCTTTCTTACCATAAGTTTTACATAAAAAAACAAAGGCTTTTTTATAGAAGGAAGATTATATATCCTATTAGATTAAATCTTCCCAATTAGATCAGATAAAGATCGAATCGATCAAAAGTTGAATAAGGAAGAGGAAAAATAAGGGAGAAGTAACTGAACCAGATCTGATCATATCAGATTCTTCTCCTTCTAGGAAAAACTCTTCTTCCTTTGTTTTCTTTTTATTCTTATGGATTAGATTAGTACAGTTAGTAAGAATATAAGAATAAAGAAAGGAGACACAACAACTTCAGTAAAATATATTCAACACAAATTCGTTCCTTGTCTATCCTTTCATTTGATTTACACGTTCTTACAAAATTATAGAAAGAAATTATACGGTCCACAAGAACAGAACAATCGATTTGCCGAGAGAAGATCAAACAAACACAAATAAAAGAGAGGGTAAGAAGTGAATTAAACTTTTATGATCTATGAGTCATGAAGTAATCTCTGATCAGCTAGGCAACTAGTCTTTGCTTCTCTCTGGTTTCTAGAACAACCTTTATGAGAAAGAAAAAGCAGACTAGAAAAGAAAATACCGATATTTTAGAGAAAGGTTTGGGTGATCAGATTGGTGTGGTTACCTAGATTACATCAACCTTTATGATATCCAAAATTTTCGGCATTTTGGGCCTACTTTTGCTTGGAAGCGTCCCCCAGCAGTTGGTGGGTGGAGTTCGTTTAGTCCCTAAGTGAAGTCCGCCTTTAGGATAAGGAGTTCTCCTCTTGGCTTCTGTGGAAGCAACTGGTTTTTCAGCAGTCGCCGCGCGTCGGCCCTTCTTTTGCAGGTGGAAGCTCCACTCTCAGGGACATGGTGTATTGGCCTGTATTGTTCTGTGAAAATGCAAGTTAGGAGTTGTACGCTTTCTATTTCTCGTACTATGGCGTCTTTTCCAAGTAGTTTGGTCCTCCGCAGCCCTCTGAATCTCTCGTGCATAAAAAGTCCCACTCTGTTGGCTTTTCGAAAACCTTGGGAAAGCACAACATGGCGCTCGATGGTTCCGACCGAGTTAAAGAATTCGCAAGTTCCCGAAATTTTCGGAACTGCCAAAAGCTCAACGAAGCCGCCTTCGGAGACGGAGTGCCCGCCCGTCGATTGCGTCGGAACGGGACTAGACGTGGAGTGCATGATCGTTTGCGATGAGAAGAAGGAGAAGGAGCTCTCTATGGAGACATTGGAGGAGCTGGACACCAATCTCCTCTCCCGGGCCTTGGAGTGGGCGATTTTGGTTTCACCATTTTTCTTCTGGGGAACGGCGATGGTGGCGATGAAGGAGGTCCTTCCCAAGGTAGGCCCCTTCTTCGTGTCGGCCGTCAGATTGATACCTTCGGGCTTCCTTTTGGTGGGATATGCAAATTACGTCGAGAGGAAGCTTCCTTCGGGTTTAATGGCATGGCTGTCTATCGCACTCTTTGGATTGGTGGACGCGACTTGTTTTCAGGTGGGCTTTGCAACAATACCAAGAATACCTCTGAGAGATCATCACAGGGATGGATCATAAGGCAGATGCATGAGTTCCAAAAGGAGGATGAAAGAAAGGGAAACAAAGCAACAATGATTTCTGAGATTTGAATTTCTTTTTCGGTCTCTCTCTTTTGATGTTTATTTGGGGTGGGGGTTTGGCAAGGGACGTTTGCGGGTATGTACTGATCTTCTTTACCCTTTTTGTGTTTTATGGGGATTAACAAACCAAACGGAAACAGGGATTTCTTGCTGAAGGTTTACAGAGAACGTCAGCTGGGTTGGGAAGTGTAAGTTCTTTTCCTGACATTTTATGTTGTGCTGTCTGATGACCTAATTTCATTAGTTTCCTTTTTGTTACTCCGGTATTGTTTTAGGCGTTATTGTTGAATTGCTGGTTGCAACTGCAGCGATGCCACTGAGAAATTTTTACAAATTTATGATTGTCAAAAACCTTTAGCTGCTGAAAAGATTTTTGTCGTTGACGTGGAGTGAACTTAGAACCTGAAGTCATCAACGCTTTATTTGGTGAAAATTTTAAATCTACTGCGCCAGTTGGTGCAAAAATTTCTGTATCAAGTGCGCAAGTCTCTCTTTCTCTCTCTCTCTAAGAGATGCTCGCGGTATGGACGTCATAAGCGGACGCTTTCAAGTCCTAGATATGATGGCTGACATTAGTTTAAAATGTCACCTTTCTCAAAGTACTTGCTTAAGGAGCAGTCGTAATAGTCTTATGACCTGCTAATGCTTGTTTCGAGTCCCATATTTGTGGAAAGCTGCGCTCAGATAGCCTGTAAAGTGCTACAATTGCAGGTTATCATCGATTCACAGCCTTTGACTGTTGCGCTCCTTGCATCCGTGCTGTTTGGAGAAACCATTAGTGGGTTTGGAGCTTCTGGACTTGCGCTTGGTGTTATTGGGCTTCTACTTCTCGAGGTTAGTTTGTCTTATTTCTTTGCATACTTTAGTCAGATTCTCTCACTTTTACAATCTTCTGCAGTGGAATATTTCGTTGTTTACCTGCTTGTTATGAATTCAGCAAATTCAGTCCCAGGAGCTTAAGTATTTATTTTTTCTTTGCGTGGCATAATTACTTTGCTTGCAGGAAAAGATTCTCTCTGATGTTCCTTTCTTCCTTGTTTGTGAAGTTGTTTTCTTTGACATAGGCTCTGGAATGAACAATCTTTAGTTAGAACTTTCACACATATGCTTGATGTTTTAAAAGAGATTATGGGTTGCATTCTTTGTTTCTTTGTGCAGGAATCTTTCTTAACATGACACTTCTCTACACAGGTTCCTGCACTGACTTTTGATGGCAGTTCAACTGTTTGGGGCAGCGGAGAATGGTGGATGTTTCTTGCTGCACAAAGCATGGCAGTAGGAACTGTGATGGTGCGCTGGGTGTCAAAGTACTCTGATCCAGTAATGGCAACGGGATGGGTATGTCTCTTCTGTGCTTTCTCACGCTTGGTTTAGTTCTCTCTATCCAATTCTTCAAACTGTATCTTCTTGTACTGTGAACTGCGAAGTCTTAGATTGTGCTTTATTTTTTGTAAAACTTTGCAATCAGATTCTTTCCACACGGTCACAATACATGAATATTCGGGTGTTAATCGAACACTAAAATTTAGAAATATTGGTGTAATTTTTTGGCTTATAGATTGTGCTTTATTTTTTTTTTTAAACTTTGCAATTAGATTCTTTCCACACGGTTACGATTCATGAATACTCAGGTGTTAATTGAACACCAAAATTTAGAAATCTTGGTGCAAATTTTTGGTTATTTGCAGATGAAGCATTTTCAAGTAATTAGTTGGGTAACAGTACTCACTAGTTGCATAACTTTGTCCATAACTTGCTTTCTCCTCTACTGAACCTCACACCTCTGCATCCTTTCTATGTAAGTTTCACATAATGTTTTGAAATTCCAAGTTCAGGTGATCTGAGAAAATTCATGAATCTTGACTCTTTCAAAGTTATATGCTTCCTCACATATGTTATTTTTGAAGATGTGCACCATGCACTTGTTTGTGCGTTGGGCTGCACTGGGTTCAAAAGCTTTAAGAACTTTGTTGTATTCAATAATGTATCAAAACGAGGTGGGTCAGTATTTTAAATTTATTGATCCATTGGAATTCTGGTAGTTGCCGAAAGATTGGTTATTTGAAGAATTGGAGAAATGTACTTTTCTGACACGAATGAATATCCATTTCTAGACACTTCTGAAACCACAACATCATATTCAGCAGGCATTGTCTAAAAGGAATCAGCCTTGAATCATGAAAACGCAATGTACAATGATTTTATGGGGTTCAATATTTATGACTTTTTTGGACGGTTGGTTATTAACTCCTTGTTATACATCAGAACCAGATGATTCAAGAGTCTATTACAAAATTATGGGTGGGGATTCTTCTGTACTGCTAGACTTTTTAGATGAGCAAGGTTTGTTTCTGTGTTGTTCATTTGGATTTTGGTGGCTCATTGAAACTATATTTTTGAAATTCCAACTTTTTCCCAGGATGACAGGAACCTTGCTTGTATAATAAAAACAACTAGTACACAGCAGGTACTGCTACTACTATACAACAGGCCTAAATGAGCCTAGCTGCAGCAATTGTACTGGTATAACCTAACTTGTCCTTTATAGTAGGCACAACAGACCTAACAACAGGTCTAACATAAATGTAGTAGAAATATTTATATATTATTTTTATAAAAACATTATACAATATATGTATAATACATTGTGTATTGCAACGATACAATACGATATTCAAGTGATGCACACAATACATAATGATAAATAAACCTCAACGATATCATATCGTTCCAACTAGTTATATACGATATTAACATATCATATCATATCATATTTATAACAGTGCCCTGTGGTGAAACATACAGCGGTTGAATGGCATTGAATAGATCTTTTGCATTGATGGTCAGTCTCTATCCACAACATTGAATAGAGATTTTTCCTTTGATGTTCGGTCTCAATTCAAGGGATTTCCTGTGCCACTACCCTACCCCACCCTATGAGTGGATGGGGAGGGATAGGGTTCCCCTCTACCATACAAACTAGAGAGTCCGGCGCACACAAGAGGGCAAACTCGGTAACCGGGAGGGACAAGGACTCCTTCTCAATAGGCCATCTTGGAAGACAAGAAGAAGATGGTTCTGTCTTCCATTCCTCAGTGGATTCCAGGGATGGTGCCAACAGAAAGCGCTCAACCTTCTGGTGGGGAAGGGCTTGGCAGGAGGAAACTAGACAAAGTGACCGGGAAGAGGATAATATATATATATATATATATATATATATATATATATATAATTATATATATATATATATATATATATATATATATATATATATATAATTCTTTCTTTTTCTGTCGTTGCATGAGACAATCTTCTAACTGTGAGAGAAGTTGATCGTTCTATGCCAACAGCACATGGTTATTGGAGGACTTCCTCTTCTGGTGCTCTCTGTTCTCAATCACGATCCAGCAATCAATGGGAGCTTTAAGGACCTTACATTGAATGATCTTTCAGCACTTGCCTACACATCTGTATTTGGAAGTGCAGTCAGCTATGGTGTATACTTCTATAATGCAACTAAAGGTCAGCTGTGTACCTTCCCTCTTCTGTCTTTTGAACTAATCTCCAATCTCTAATCACAATGCCTCTGTTGTTATTTGTTCTATTTACCACAACAGTCAGTAACGTTTATTTTCACAGTATCCTTCAGAGGTTTTTGCGTTCTTGAATCCCTGTTATTATTAATATCTTTCCCACAGAAGAGAAAGATCTATAAAAGTATCACATTCCACTGCCAATACAGCAGTGGACTTTGGGGCTCTACCTTGCCATATAGCAGTTCTTCTCATCCAAAAATGGTTCCAAGCAATCATAGCAATATCAAGTTTCTGCGTGGGCAGTTTCTTTATGAAATTTCACATTTTTGTTCTCCAATCCTCTCTAGTTTTGTTGCCATATGTACCGGTTAACGCCCAACTGCTGCAGAACTGATTTTGTGACTCTACAATGAAAAAGAACATGGTCCATACTTTTCTTTGTTTGTTGGGATTGATAACATGCTCCTCAAACCATTATTCCTTTTTCCCTCAATCTGTCAATAGTAGAGAGTGCCTTGCAGCGGACTCTCCATGCAAGAACTTTCATTTTTGGTGGTACTTGCAGTCTCCATATTCTTTCTGTAAAGGTTTAGCTGATACTAGGATTTATGCATTTACTTGTCTCACATTTTGATTTTTTCCTTGAAATTTTGTTACGAAGCCACCCGTTACACATCTTTGACAGAAATTCTCCCCATTTATCATGAGATCAACTTCACCATGGCTGGTCCCAGGCCTGGATGAGAAAGGAGGAGGCTTGCACCGGGCATCCAATGACCAGCATAAAAGTTTGTGGGACTATGAATTTTAGACACTATTAGCATTTCGTTGGGGTGTCCCCTTTTAACGACACATTGCAGGACTTGACTGCTGTGAAATTTAAGCAAGGGCCTCTTAGCCGACCCCTAACTAGTGCTGGAAAAGGCTTAGTTGTTGTTATATCATGGAATCACTCCTAATGGAATCGGGCCTGAGGAATATTGAAAATATGATGTTCTTCATTAAACAACTGTTTGGCAATTTCTTCATCCACTAACTTCTCTGAGAGATGAATCGTGCAACAAATTGTATATCAGATATCTCACGCATAGGTGTGTGCACATTAAATCCATTAGGTTTGGGAAACCATGTGTTGACGAGTTGACCATCTCCAACCCTCCAAATGCAGCCCAGTTTCAAAATATTCTTACCTTCTATTGAACTACACCGTGTATATGAAGAATTTCTACCTTCTTTGACCTCCAAAAAATGACAATCAGGACAGTATCGTGCCTAAAATACATGACAATAATGAATCCTCATTTTTGAGGAGTCTCCGCTCTTGTTTAGCGAACATTGCCAAATAAAAAGTATACAAATCTATAAAATCAATCTCACCCATGTTCTTTGGCCAACGTTGTTGCTCCCAAATAAGCCAATGAATCTTCTCTCATTGGTTTGGTGTCCCCACCAAAATTTACACATCATCTTCTCAATGTATGGGAAAAGGCTTAGTTGTTGTTGATGTTATCTTCTCAATGTCTCTACAAAAGGATACCGGCATCTTAAAAACATGACATCAAGTGAATAGAAATAACTTAGGCTGCCACTTTTATGAGAATTTCTTTTTCCCCCTTTAAGAAGAAACTTCTCCTTCCATCCTTGTAATTTCTTCCAAATATGGTCCCTAATTGAACTCATCGCCCTCTTCTTTGATCATCCAACCATAGTGGAAAGACCCAAGTACTTTTCTCAATAAGCTTCTGTTGGAATCCACACATCACCATTATTTCCTTCTTCAACTCCCTTGATACATTTGGGCTGGAAAGGAGTGCCGACCTTGATACATTGTGTGGATTCTTTGCAATACATGCTCAATATTTCTAGCAATGTTTGGCATGTACCCACCGTGGCTTTCATGAACATGATACTATCATATGCAAAAAACAAATCTGAAACACTAGGAGCACCCAACAGGCCTTTATCCTTTCAATTGATTTCTCCTTTTCTGCTTTTACTAAAAGATTAAATGAGCCTCTGAGCAGATACGAAAAAAGTATGGGAAATAGGGTCCCCTTGTCTCAACCCTCTCTGAGGACAAAAGCTTTGGCTTGGTTTACCATTTATGAGAACGGTTTAAGAGACGTATCTCACACACCCCATAACTAAGTTTACCCCATCTTTCTGCAGAAGCCCAATTTTCTTATGACTTTCTGTAGAAAACCCCATTCTGCTCTGTTATATGCCTTATTCTTGTCTAATTTCAAGGACATCCAACTGACCTTTCCTTTCCTTTTCAAGTCTGCACCAGTTCATAAGCTATCAAAATATTATGTCTGTAGTATCTCTTTCAAACGAATGCACTTTGCGTTTCTTCTATCACTTGGGGGAGAATAACTTAGCCGGTTAGCAAGTACCTTACTTATCAACTTATATAGGATATTGCATAGAGCAATGTGTCTATACTGAGAAATATAAGCAGGTTGAGAAATTTTGGCGGTAAGAGCAATAAAAGTGGTCCATCAATCTTTCCTGCAAACGTTGATCATGATGAACTCCATGGAGTTTGCTATACCTTTTGTTTTGGAGTATGTTATTTAAGGAGTTTCTTTCTCCTTTCAAACTTACTCATCGAGTTTCTTGAATTCATTTCATTGTAAAGTGAAAAATCTTGTGTATTCATGTATGCAGGTAGTCTCACAAAACTCAGCTCACTTACATTATTGACGCCTATGTTTGCATCTATCTTCGGGTACGGTAGCTGCAAGAAGTACTTAAATTACCAAGCAACCAAAGCTCTGCATGTTACTAATTGTAATCATTGCTTGTGCCTGGCAAACAGATACTTGTATCTGGATGAGACGTTGTCAAGCCTGCAACTGATTGGAGCTGCAGTCACTTTGGTTGGCATCTACATGGTTAATTTTCGTCCTAGCAGACAAACAAAATAGTGACAAAAGGGGGAGACCATGTAAGCACCTTTACATCCACAAGATTGCCCTTGGATTGTAGATCCTTTACCACTGTATGATATATGTCGTCTCCTTTACTTTTTGGTTTTCATTTTGTGGAAGTCGTATCTTACTCCAAAAAATGCATAGTTGTGTCCTCTCCCAGGGGCGGTGTCTTCTTAACCTCAAGTGTATAATTATATTTGTGGGTAGTTTCCCAACTTGCTGTTTAGCTTCAAAGCTCCTCGACTATCTGCTCAAGTTCTAGGATTCTCCAACTAACCACTTAATGCCATATTCCAAATGTCATGCAACTTCATTCTAGGATGCCCCTTAGCTGCCAAATATTGTCATGATCGGGCATCTAGTTCTGATGATATAATCTCAAACCAATGCTACTTTACTCATGTATTTTATGTCATTGGACTGTATGTGCATTATTATTTGGTTAGTCGACAAAACTCAACTGCTGAATGTTGAATCATTAGGTTGCCAAATGATGCGATTTAATTGGAGATGATATTATTGGGATGTTATGTGGGTATTACTTTTTGACAAAATTCAATTGAGTGCTATTATATGACTTGTTTAAAGATATAATCATGCATTTTGAGTGTGATAAATGCCTTGACCAAATTTTGTTTCACAATAGATATACGATATCTTAAGGTCCTATATGATCCAAATGTGTATACTGTTCATGACTTCTAAACGTGAAATCAAAATATACAAGATGCCTAAAAGTCCCAATAAGCACATAATGTGTTCTTAGCCATGTTCTTGGCTTAATATAAATTATCTTAGCTAATTTGGTTGTGGCTGGAACTTTTCAGCTACAGTTCGAAGCCTGACTTTTGGGAAGCTCGGAGAAGGATTCCGAGAACAAGGATGAAGACTTAAGAATTTCCATTATTCAAAACTATAACATTGTAACTGTACCACCTCTATTTACAAGTCCTCGACATTTGATCCAATTTACTTTGAATTACCTGGAGATGACTTGTTTCCTCCCAATTTAGAAAACTCCAGTGGGGTTTTCCTTGTATAATTTGACTCAAGTACATTTTCTAATTACCTTGTTCACTCTAGATTCCTAATCAGAAAACAGGCTAATTTGGTTTCCTTAACTTCCAACATATCCCTATGTGATGCACACGTCTTCCTCCTCCCATTTTACAAACCTCCTAGGTGCTTAAACATACACTACAGAAGACCAAACTAACTAAATGCTGCCTAGTGTCGATAACACGGATGTGGATCTTCTAAGATTGGATTACATATATGGATCGCTCATAAATTCGGGTCAGTTTGGGGGTTGTACGATCTCTAGCATTACGGTTTATCCTCAAGTTACTCCGTTATCCTCCAATCCATTACCCTCATTTTATCCAAAAGGCATTACATGTAACACAGTGGTTCTTATACAATGTATCACACCAACTAAGAAATATGAACATTCTACCTGATTCAAAACAAGGTCCATCTACCCAGAGTATAATTTGCAAAACATACAAATGTTATAGAAGTGGACAAGTTTGGTTCCTCGTATTAAATCACCACTCATGTGTTGTATTACACTACAGGAAGGTTCATACTTGTTTCCCTCAAGAAAAACCTCCATTCACAACTTTTAGCACGATATCCTAAGCCACAGTCATTGGTAGCTTGATCTTTTTGGCACCTCCATTGAGTCCCACCTAGGATTGCAATGTAGAAATCCTTGTCGATGCAAAAGGCTCCAAACAGATGAGCAGATGCATTCTTATGAAGGAAGTGCTTGAGTTTACTGATCGCGCTCAGTGTTGGTGGATAGGTCTCTGTCATTCTCTCTTGTACGTCATAAATTTGGGACCAAATGATGCTGCTGTCACCAGCAAAGTACAAAGAAAGAACTCTAGCGATCAGGGAGATTTATCCCTGCAAACAGTTCTTTCTCCTTGTGCGTGCAAAATGTTGTTGAGGCCGCTTTAACACTATACACTTTCAACACAAGATATTTACAATAGAACTTTATCGCAGGCAATCACCTAATCTTCAATAAGAGACCCACTTGCATAAAAAACAAACAAGAAATTAACTAGCATGCCTGCAAATCGATAATTAACTTGGTGCCAAAACTGAGATGGCACTTAGATAGTGGTCATATGCATGTGTAAATTTGACTTGGAAAAGTTCCCGAGAAGTATGTTCTGAGGATTTCCCGAAAGTAAATTTTATGTTTAGAGCTAATCTGTATTGAGAGGGAATTTTCTGATACACCAGATTTTGGTTCACCTTCAACATTTCATGCTTCAGATCCTTTCAAACATTCATATTGGCTCGTAAGTTGATCATGAACATCTTGGCACATGTTATTAGTTGATCATGCAACAGCTTGGCACCATAAATCATCAATGGCCTTACAGCTACCTTATAATATTTATCTTCTAATTTTTATACACAAAATATTTATGCATACTTCTATTTTAACCAACCTCCATACAGCGTCACCGTTAATTATTTGATTAAGTATATAAAAATTGCCTTTCTTGGCACATTGCACCAATTTTAACTTCTATGACATCTATTTCAGTTGAGAGGTTCGTGTAAGATGTACCCCATCTTAATTTTTTAACACAGCCATTAATTTATCACATTAAGAGTATTTAAGTTGTCTTTCCGGCAACAAAATTATGTGATATATATTTTTTTCTACTAACCAAAAATTCTTTGTTTCTAAAGTTTCTCTCCGTACTTCAAGCTTATAGCTAAAAGTATTATCGCACATACTTTGTCAATATAAACCACGCATTTTACTCATCATCCAACATGCATGCCAATTTGCAACGCAACGTATTCTATATCTCTTAGTACTCAAACATAAATGTTAGGGTATCTCTTTCGGGGACACAAACGTAAGAATTATCTAAATCTTTTTACGATTAATCATAGACTTGGAAAAAAAACATTAGCACCAACTTGGTTTGCATTTTCAAACAATGGAAATAAAACAAAATTAATAAGATTTCAACATGTAAATTTTTGTACCTTAACACCAAGACCAAGAGTAGTCGCTGAGTAGTACATGAGACATGAGAGAGAGAGAGAGAGAGAGAGAGAGAGAGAGTTGAGTAATAATGGCGTGGGATAATATATGGTTGGCTGCTAGTGAAAGAGCGCTGAAGAAAGAGAGCACAAGAGAAAGGGAAAGCCTCAGATAGATTCTTAAACTATCTGAGAGCGAAAATTTGACTTCTCAAAACTGACACTAGATGTTGTATCCACAAGTAGTCAAATGTCGCTACCGGTCTTCAAGGAATCAATAGCAATAAATGAGCTACGTGTTAGTGTTCAGTCTTGAACTAAGTTACATGCCAGCTATTGGTAATTCATTTCTTAACAAGTAAATACCACATCTTGATATTCATCCCTATAAAATGAACCAAAAACAATGATACGTGATATTTGATTATGTTAAGCTGCATATTAGCTAAATTTTGTATACTGGGTAACTCATTTAGCCAATTAAATGAGGAGCTTGATCCAAATTAATAAGAAAATGTCAATATTTGGTGTGGTGGCTAGTTGACATATTTGGAAAAATAACAAATAAGGCCATCTACAGCAATAAAATATTGGTATATGTATTGTTTATTGGATCTCAAGTAGGATTAGAAGATAATATAAAGAAAGTTCTTTGGGAGAAGTTAGATAAGATAATTCAAAGAATTCTACAAAGGAATATGATTTGTTTAGGAGGAGATTTAAATGAACATGTCGGTAAATATGTATTAAGATATCAAGGTATTCATGAAAACTTTGGTTTTGGGGATATAAATGAGGAGCGTAGGGAGATCTTAAATTTTGTTATGGCTTTTGATCTCTTTATAGAAAATATAATTTTCAAAAAATGAGATGAATATTTAATTACTTATAAGAGTAGCTTGTCATAAACACAAATTGATTATTTTTTTTAGGAAAAATGATAGATCATATTGTAAAGATTGTAAGGTAATTATAAGAGAAAGCTTAACTACTCAACTTTGACTTTAGTAATTTATTTCTAGGTAAAAAAGTGGACAAAGAATAATAGAGTCCATAGAGCTATTCAGAGTAGATGGTGGAACCTTAAACATGAGAAAGAAGATATATTTAAAGAGAGTTATTCAAGGAGATGCATAGAATTATATAGGTACACCTTATGATATGTGAAACAGTATAACTATACATATTAGAAAAGTGACAAAAGATGTGCTAGATGAATCTAAGGAAAGTATACCAGCAAAAAAAAAAGCTTGGTGGTGGAGTAAAATTGTGTAATATAAAATTAAGATAAAGAAAACATGTTACAAATTACATTATGTCAAGAAGACTAATGAAACTTAAGAGGATTATAAGAAAACAAAAAAAAGAAACAAAAAAGGCAGTTAGTGAAATAAAAATCAAAATTTGGGAGAATTTATATAAAAAGCTTAACTCAAAACAAGGTGAAAGAGATAGTTTTAGGATAGATATAGCTAGATATAAGAAAACTAAGGATCTTACTTTTGTTATATGTAGTAAAGATGAGGATGGGAAGATTTTAGTGGCGAATGACGATATCAAAAATAGATAGAAAAATTATTTCATAAGCTTTTTAATAAAAATACATATGGTAGTATTAGCTTAGGAGAGTTAGTCAAATTAGAAAAGTATATAAACCGTAATTTCTACCTATGTATTCAAAAGAATGAAGTTAAAGAGACTCTTAAATATATGAAAATTGGTAAATGTATAGGACCAGACAATATTCTTATAGAAGTATGAAAAATCCTAAGAGAGATGGGGCTCACTTGACTCACAGGACTATTTAATGAAATACGTATAACCCAAAAGATGCTCAAGGAATGGAGAGTGAGTACAAATACCCATATATAAGAACAAGAGAGATATTGAGAATTTTGCGAATTATCAAGGTATCAAGTTAATGAAACATACTATGAAATTATAAAAAGGAATTATTAAACATAGGTTAAGACAAGAATTGAGTAGAGCATAGAACCAATTTGGATTCATTCCCAACAGATCTACTATTGAAGTGATTTATCAATTGAAACCTCTTATTGAATATTTTAGAGAAAAAAAAGAACATTCACATGATATTTATGATATTTATTGATATAGAAGAAGCTTAAGATAGGTTGTCAAAAGATGTTCTTTGGAAAACCTTGGAAAAGAGAGGTATCCCATTGACATACATAAATATTATAAGAGACATATACGATCATACAAAAACTTATACTCATGAAGTTATGACAAACTCCTTTAAGTTAATATTTGGTTACTAAGGTATCAACTTTAAGTCCACATTTACTTATATTGGTCATTGATGAATTAACAAAATATATTTAGAATGAAGTACCTAGATGTATGTTATTTGCATATGACAATGTGTTAGTGGATGAGCCTAAGAAAAAAACTAATAGGAAATTGGAACTATCGAGAGAAACGTTTTGAAGTAGATGCTTTTGACTTAGTAGAACAAAGATAGAATATATAGAATTTAAGTTTGATCATTTAGGTAGTTCAAAGGACTTATAAATTAAGATTGACACACATTGTATTCCTCGCAAAAAAAATACCTAGGGTTAATTTTTCTAAGTGATGAAAAAATTGATGGAGATGTTACGTATATAATTAATGTCAGTCAGTTAAAATGGAGAGGGGCATCATGTATTCTGTGTGATAAAAAGATATCATTAAAATTGAAAGATAAATATTATAAAGCAACAATTAAGACCTGTTATGTTTTATTGTTATGAGTATTGGGCATCAACATATGTAAAAGATGTTCCGAACACAAATAAAGATATTAACATGGATGAGTGGTCACACAAGGAAAAACCGTTTACATAATGACAACCAATTGGAAGTAGCATCAATAGAGAATAGAAACAGAAAAAATCGTTTAAGATGATTTAGACACATAGAAAGACGATCAAAAGAAGCTCATAAGAAAATATAAAAAATAAATTGTGAAAATGTTAAAAGAGGAAGAGGATGACAACAAAAGTATTGAAAAGAAACTATAAAGAATGATTTAGTTTATATTGAGTTAACTACTACTATCACACGTGATAGAGCTATGTGAAAATAAAGAATCCATGTAGGTGACCCCATGGTATGAGAAAGGCTTAATTATTGTTGTACTCTTTGTTGGATAGGACACTAAATTGCTTACCTTAAATATCAACGATAAGTGCATCCCCTTATCCAACCTCCAATTCCATGGAGAACGCACCCATGGAAAACGAATGACTAACGACTGTGGATTGATTTTAGTGCATATAAAGCATCTAGTTACTTCAAATGAAAAACGTCATGGTATCTGTATTATTTTATTTAGATTCTTTCTATAATATGAAATTACTGATTGAAAGGTTTTCCAGGCCCACTGTTGGTCTTGTTTGGATTCTGAACTCCTGTTGTAAGCGATTTCCGAGGTCATTTTTGTGTTCATCTCTCTCTCTCTCTCTCTCTCCATAGTTATTATTGTTATTTCGTGGGTTTGGATAACGAAATCGTCTCAATCTGCTTTTCGGCACCTTTGGAAAATGCATATTAGTGAACATGAATTGTGATTCGGATGATTATGGTTATAGAATGGTTCAATTGGTTTTTGGCGGTGCAAAGTTTTTGTTTTCCTTCATTGTATTTGATCTGTCTTTGTTTTTTCATGAATACCCTGCTTCAGGATAAATCTGAGTAAATTCCACTTGGTGAGAAGCAATAGGCTTCCCATGGCGATCATATATGAAGAACCTCGTGCTTGTCGTCCCTTGATCTATGGAACCAATGAATACTTCTTCCCCCTCAACTCTTTTCCCTGCCATGGTTTCTTGCCACAGCCACTGAAGCCAAAAGTAAATAAAGGTTTCTTTCTCCTTGCCAATTGGAAGGAGAAGCGAAGGGGAAGATGCAACAGAAGAGGAGTTGCACCTAAGCTTATAAAGAAACCAAAAAATTCCTGGCCTACGTTCTCAATAAAGCATGATTGAGATCGATATATAATAATTATCCAAACCACCCACTTAAATTTCAACGCCCGGTCGATGATGAAACCGTTCGTTGGTCTCATCCAATCGTTTGAACGCAGTTTCCCACCTGGGGGGTGAAGGAAAAGGCATTGCCTTTTACGCTTTTATCTAAAATAAAATTTGGCCTCATCCAAAGATGAGAACATATAAAGTCAGAAGAAACTTTCCATCGCAGCTCTGTAGGGGAAAAAAGAAAAGAAAACTTCCCGTTGCAGCTTTGCCCTTTTCTATTTATTGAAATTCATTTTAGTGTTGGCTGAACTTTCATTGGCCACCAAATTCTGTCCCCCTAATTAATGCATCATCAAGCTCTTTCTTTCCCTATGTTTCTCTCTCTAAGGTGGGCGTGTCCATGGTCCAATTTTGGATCCGTTTGAACCAAAACAATAATGGTTTTTTTTGTTACAGAGGGAGGCCCAAGCTTAACACATGCATTGGACAGTCGAACTCGGTGGAGATAATGTTTATTTTGGGTTCTTTGCTTTTATGTTTCGTTAGATCTAGATTTTTTATGTATATATATATATATAAAGGGAGAGAAATTGATATATATGTATACATTCATTTATGCTCAAATACACTAAAAATATTTACCATTCAAGGTGTGACGGACAGTAAATATCTAAAAGTACTGTTATATTTTCATACTTTATATTAATATATATAGTACATTAAATGTTTTTAAATCTAATACCGTTGTTCATGCCACTATTCTTTTCATATATAACAGTAACTACTCATGCTCTCCTTTGTGTTTTTCAGTGCATGCCGTGGGTATCAAACTCAAACTTTCATCTTGTGAGTCGAGCACCCTGTCCGGTGAGCTAACGCTCAGCTGCTCATTACTTGCCTCTTCTGTTAGCTTAAAGATAGTATCTCTGTTGCTTGGCAACAATTAAATTCGGCAAATAGCCTTCTATACAATAAGGGACAGAGAAAAAACATGTTTTTGATAAATAGCGGCCTGAGCTTTAAACTATAGAAGTTTCTTGCTTTAGGGCTTCCAATGATCTACTCCTCATGATTCTCTTTAAAAAGAAAATTAATTAGGAATATTTTTAATGTATAAGAAATATTAAGTGGCTTGGCAATTCTTTCTAATAATAATAAATAATAAAAAATGAACTAATTTATGTTGAGTTGACTGTTAACATGACATGCTTTCGAGTTCTATAAAAAAAGGCTCAGTTGTTGTTGAATGAGTTAGTCGGAGGAGTCAGCATAGACATGACTAGTTCCACTAGTTCCGAAAAGATTGAGAACTAGAATTAATCATTAGAAGTTTTAAAGTAAAAAAAGAAGAATCAGGGATTTGATATCAATTCCATGAAAGATGAAACTAGAACAAATTAATTCTTGATCCAGTTTGACTGGCTCTGATCTCGACTGGTTCTTGGTCTGATTTGGTTTTGTCGGTTTCAAATAGATCATGTTTAGGTTAACTTATAAGGTGATGTAGGGCGGTCATTATCTATACGTATAGCATACCAATAAGACAGTTAGAAGAAGATATATTTTATTATGATAATACTTACGAAAGTAACTAATAATATTTTTTTTATTACAAAAGGGTGGCCATAACCTAACCCATATAGGTGCACCCCTGGAAGTCGAACTCCCCACCAAAGAAAAAACGTTAGAGCACCCTATCAGTAACGCTCAAAGCTTTCCTTTTCTCAGTGTGGCTTATGGAGATTTGAGACTGTGGTGGCAATTTTGTGCCGACCCAACAACCCGACAATTTTTTTTTTGTGATAACATGGCTACAGCCCCTCGGGTTGTTGAAAAGTGATGGGACAAAAAATTGGTTCTGTTCTTGGTTGACCTAGACCCGGAAATGTGTATATACAATGTATATTATATATTTATGGTCATAAAAAATGTGCATTTTACATTATATATATATGTGTGTGTGTGTAGGGTTGTATTCAACTGGACACGATCTGAACCAAAACAAGGTTATGTTTGGGTCTTCGAAATTGACATGGACAAAATTTTGGCCGGCTCTGGGTCAGCCTTTTTTTACCCATAGTCGGACTCGTTCCGGTTGTGACCCATCTATCCGATTTGCCACCTCTAGCAGGCCCATACCAAATACACACACACCTGGTATGGAAGCAGAGAGCATCAAATTGAGAGCTCTTTTGTGTCACTTGCCTAACCAGGTGATTTGTAGCTTATTCAGCACATCCAACTCATTTTTCTCACTGGAAATGAAATATCTCCGAATTCCCTGGAATTTCAATCAATCAAACAAGAGATATTCAATCTCTTTTCACCAACTTAAAAAGAATTGAACCTCTCGAGGTCGTACAAATGTTGAAATGATACTAATGACTGGGCGGTGGCTCTCCTGGCTCAGAGACTCTACTGACAAGTCTCATGTCTTGAGTACGATACCTGGGGTGTGCATACCTGGCTTCGACCTTCCATTGTCACTCATCATTTTGTAGATGCTCACTAGGGTGGGGGCTTGTGTATCACCTCTGCTGGTTGGATATGAGAGTAACATTATGAAAAATGATTGAATTTGAGGTTTTGCACCGAGAGCAATAACTCACGTGGCTAGGAGATCAATTGAGAGGTTGGAGGTCCTGACTTCGATACCCAATGCATCCATCTGCTTTTGGTATCCCCATCGTATCGAAGGCCAAATTAACAAGGGTTTGGATTTGGACTTGGAAAAGGTTAAAACAAAGACTAGTGCATATGTTTTAACCATGAAAGGCTTTGATGTTGCCTTGGGACTTTGAGTGGCTAGGAAAAATTATATATGTAAGACCACTCATTTTAGTGGTGTCTTAGGTGACATACACAGGTGCGTGCATGCACACACACACGTGTGTATATATATAATACATTTGTTTGTTTATATATGGAGTGTTAGAATTACTAAATATATACCCTTATTCCTTTTTGTTTCGAAAATACCTTTTTTTCGTTCCTTTTTCATTCAGCATTCATGTGACATTCTGCCCAGTCATAGAGAACCTCAACATCCCAACAGTACGAGATCGTCTTTGCATGCTTGACATTTCTCGATCTCGGAATATATGTTTTTTATAAAAAGAGTGTATGTTTAGTAAAAGGATGTATGAATATCAATTATGTTGTGAAGTGCTCATGCCATGCTATAGACTATTATCATTATATGTTAATATTTCAACAATTGGGATTCCCACGTTGATGTTAAAATTTGGGAAATTCATTAAAATTAATACAAATTTTGAACATCTTCTGTCGTGTCTTGCTGAAGGAGAACGGTTGAACTCACTTCACGAACACGAATGACCTACTTGCACGAGTCACGGTGGCTTACATATCAAAATATTGGATTTAGAAATTGAACAAGATCCAAATCTGGATCCACTAATCAGTAGGCCCAAGTGAACCACCAGACTGTCCACATATAAGAATATCGGAGTAACTTGTGTTCTACATTTGTCCCAAGACACGGATATTGAACCCGAAACTGACCAAACAAAATCCCCGTTGAGTTGGATCTCGTAACGAATAACCCCGAACCGAAACTGCCCGTCCAGACCAATCGGGATGAATACCATTAGGATAACGATGCCCCGAAAATTACGGTCTTGCCATTACCTTCATTATATAAGGGATCACGCGCTGATGGGTTTGGTGATTTCGGCGTCTTTTTACAAGGTCAAGAAAAGCATGAGGTGATTACTTTTCGTGTTTTTCGCTTCTGGTAATTGCTTTGAATTCATTACTGATGCGGATCGGTATAGTTTGGCTAGTTCTGGCCTTTGATTCATGGATCTGTGTGAAATTTAGTATTTGAGGGTTAGGGTTAGGGTTTCAGCATCGTTTAGGGTTGGTGAGACCTGTATTGCTAGCGATTTCGCTTTACGTTAGCGGTTCATTGCTGGAGATGCCCATTATAGGTCCAGGGTTTGCTAAAACTCATGAATTGTTGAAGGTGATTGAAGTAGGTTTAGGTTTCGCGCAGTTCATGGTTTTGGGGCTTGGTAATCCTTGTTCCCTTACTACACTTTGGGCGCTCTTGATTGCTTCTCGTTTTTTCTCGTTGGGGTCAAGGAGTGCACAATTATCATCCCTTTTCTTCTGACTGCGACCTGGTGGTAGGTTGGCGGGTGCTGATATTCGCTATATATTTCTTGGTTTTTGGTTCTGCGAAATCTTCTGTCGATCTGAATGCTCCCAAGTTCCTTCTTTCTTTGGCTTTATCTGTCTGTTTTGTCTAGATTATTCTCTGAATATTTTAGTTGTCGATTTTGCTGTTGCTTTCATCTTGTTGGTCTGATTGTTCTTGTGCCAGATACCCCCACAGTGCAATGCAACCTCCATTGGTGAAAGTAGAGAAATCTCAACGATTTCTACCCTTAGAGTTTTGATGCTTTATATATTATACTATGTGAAAGCTTGGGTCGCGCACTCTTTGGACGTTTTGATCACATAGAATGATAGAATATCAGATGTATCCATTGCTAGCACATTGGACCAGCAAATAGTTCCACTCTGGTCACTGAAGTAATGAACCTTCTAAACCTGAGTTGAAGTTGAGTATCTTGAATCAACCTCTTTATGAGCGTATAATGATAATCAACAGACCACAAATCAAGTCACGAAGGCTTCAATCCTCAAGTATCTGTATGTTTGCATCAGAGTAACAGCTGCACAAGAACAAGATGAAGGTCTTAAAAGGATGAAGGTTTTAAAAAATGTAAATATTTCATTAACTTCCATTCAATGATTCATCCTTCAGTAACGAGAAAGAAAATCATCACATGAATGCTGTTAGAAGGGAAAAAATCAGAATATATAGAAAGGGTCAAGGAGGCAAACAAAACAGAAACAAACATAAAATTGTAGAATCAAGGACACCAGGATGGTTACAGCTTTTCTTCGGGTTTGTAGCTCTATCTCCAAAACTGAAACCCTTGATATTAAGGAGTACAATTTGACCAAATTTGCTCTTGATTAGTTCTCTACCATAGCTGTGATGGCTGCATGATCAGGCAATTTGTAGGGATAAATGTCAATGGTATAGCTATTGCTTTTGAATCTGAAAACTCAGACTCGTATAGTCTTCATTCATGAGTAGGATCTAGTCAATGACAACAATCTTCACTGATGTTTGCATCCAAACCTAGACATCGTAATTTTTCTAGCATTCCACATTTGATAATTTTGTTACATATTTTCTATTTTCTTCTTTGTCCTCTTTATTGAACCTGTATATTAAATTAGGCTTCTTTTTTGTCTCTTCAACAAAGAGACATGTCATTGTATATTCTGTGTTAGCCGTTGCTTATTTTCATTTACCATTCCATCTCTTTTCCTATTACAGTTTATTTGTGAGTTGTAAGAAGATGTGCTTGATGTGGCTTATCGAAGTTTGAGATTTTGATATGTTGCTCAAAAAACTGTGTATGTATTAAACATTCAGTGTTGTTGCTTTTGGTTTATTACTCGTGTATAGTTTCTTACTGTGGTTTTGTTTTTCTTTTTTATTGTTAATATGTAGAAATTAGAGATTTAAACTCTTAAAAATGGGGGTGTTCTTCAGACAGCAGTCTGGTATCTAAACTGCGAGAAATTTGACTCTGTTTTTGTGCCTGGAGGCATTGATCCTTTGATAATCACTTGATTCTCTTTCTCATTTTAGTCACTTGAATTGCTATATGTATCATCCCTTTATAATATTAAATCTTTCACTTTCAACTCCTGCTCATATCTCATGGCCGCAATTCTATCAAGATTCTCACTCATTAACGCCTGTTTCCCTTTCATTTGTTCTCATCCTTCCTATATTTGTACACCTTTTTTCTGCAAATACTCCTGGATTCTGCATCCTCCACAGTATTTTACAAGCCTACATTAGGTACCTAAGATGCTGAGTGGAAAGAATTCTGCTTTTGCCTCAAAGTTGGTCGAAGAACCAGATGATAGGGTGGACCTTGGGACTGAGGGTGCCATAGAGGAGGAGGAAGCCGAGTATTAGGAAGTAGAGGAAGAGATTGAAGAAGAGGAGGAAGTGGAAGTGGAAGTGGAAGAAGAGATTGAAGAGGAGGAAGAGGAGGAGGTGGATCAAGATGGCGCTGCTTCTGATGGGGTTGATGTAGCCAGTGATGAGGGTCATACATCTGAGGATATGAATACTGATGAAAATGATCCCAGTGAAAAGGAGAAGCATGCAGAGCTTCTTGCACTTCCTCCACATGGTTCAGAAGTTTATGTAGGTGGCATTCCAAAAGATGCAGGAGAAGATGAACTGAGAGGGATTTGTAAACCCATTGGTGAAGTTACAGAGGTACATCATTCCGTTCTTGTCTTGTTTCCATCATATTAACAAGTTCCTTTCTTTGTTTCAAAAAGCTGTCTTTGCTTGTGCAGGTCAGAATTATGAAGGCAAAGGACTCAAGTGAGAACAAAGGTTATGCTTTTGTGACATTTAGAACTAAAGAATTGGCTCAGAAAGCCATTGAGGATCTCAACAACACAGAGTTAAAGGTACTGTAATCTTGGATTTTTCCTTGTTATATCACGTCCAACTGCTTATGGATGCTTAGTTGTTTAATTAGTTCTGTGCTGATCCTTCATAGTTACATTTGTTTATTTGTTGGTAAGACATTCTATATAGTGAACCAATTTGAATTCACCCATTTGTAGTCTTTGATGCTTGATTTTGAGATATTTTATGCTACCCCAAATGCCATCTGTGGAGGCACCGAACTGAAGGGCCTAAGGATTTTTTTCCTAGATGGACCATGGTACTGATGAAAAAGAGAATAAAAAGCGTAAATTAATTGGCTGTTTTAGTGAGATCATGATGAAGTTGCGATTATCATAAATAAATCATAGTATTTGTTTTGTTATTGGAGGACATCTTTGCTCCCGTTTCTCATTGGTACCTTGATTGTCTTTTGCACTTAAGGGGAAAAGATTGAAGTTCTCTTCATCTCAAGCAAAGCATCGATTGTTTATTGGTAATGTTCCAAAGAGTTGGAGCGAAGAAGACTTGAAGCAAGTTGTGAGCAAAGGTGGCCCAGGAATAGTTGGTATAGAACTCCTGAAGGTACATAATAAACTATGTTTTGGTTATGTTCGACATGTTCTGGGATTAGTACGGTCATGATTTTTTGATGGGCTCAGGATCCACAAAACTCCAGCCGTAACCGAGGATTTGCATTTATTGAGTATTACAATCATGCATGTGCTGACTACTCCAAACAAAAGTTGTCAAACCCAGAATTCAAACTTGATGGGAATGCACCCACCATTAGCTGGGCAGATCCCTAAAATAGTGCTGACAATGCAGCTGCTGCACAGGTAATTGTAGTTTCTTTTTTCTTGGTTGGCACCTGTTTGTGCTTTATCGGTCTTATGAGAGACTCTACCTATGTTTCTGTTGTATTGTTGGTGAATCAGAATGTACCAGGTATGATGTTTTAAGACATGGCACTAATCTTATTTGATTTGGGTGTTCTGTACTGGCTGTTAGAAAACATGTAAAATTCTTGTTTTTATTTTATTGAAATCAGCCACAAAAAGCTTAGTCCATTAAGTATAAGAGAAAATGGTTTATACACGAGAGCTCCAGGAAAACCCCTCCAAACGGCTAGAAATCTAGCCATTGGCGACCTTCCTTGGCCAGGGCATTGGTGGTCTAACCTGATGTTCTGGGTCTGCTGGACCTGATTATAAACAGAACTTATGGGCCTTATTGGCTCAACCCTATTACATTTTAACACTTTCCTCAAACTTACAGTGTATATACCAAAAGTTTGTTTTAATCTTTGATGTGTGACACCCGCACAACTTGTTATAGAAGGAGAATGTTCAACTAAATAAATCTTTTCCGAAGCTTCAACCTGGTTTTTGTCATGTATTGAAACTCATCCTTGTGATCTATCTTAGGACATACCTACAAGAAAAACTTATAGAATTAATCCTCTTAAGATCCCATAACTACAAACATAAAAACCTTTAATTTTCAAGAAGGTTTTTTAATAAAAAACATTGATCATCTAAGTAGAATTGTCAAA
This sequence comes from Brasenia schreberi, assembly GCA_036023115.1. Taxonomy (NCBI): domain Eukaryota; kingdom Viridiplantae; phylum Streptophyta; class Magnoliopsida; order Nymphaeales; family Cabombaceae; genus Brasenia; species Brasenia schreberi. The sequence continues at coordinate 46,529,624 of JAYKKT010000091.1, read as the reverse complement.
TATAACAAATAAGTTCATGAGTCACTACAAACTCGTGATATTACAAAAAGGCTTTGGTATACCAAACAAACTTCTAAGCTCAAACTCGAGTTTTAAGGACACACTTACCCAAACAAGCTTTAAGACTAAGGTGGGGTTGGCCACACAGATTTATTATATCCATCTATGTTACGAAGGTGGGGTTGATGGTATGAACAGTATGCCAACGCAACTTCAAAATTTATAGGTATGAGAAAACAACTCTCTCTCTCTCTCTCTTAAAACACACAAACACACGGATTCTTTGTTTTCACATAGCCCTATGACGTACCATGCTAGCAGTTAACTCAATATAAACTAGATCACACACATATGTAGAGAGAGAGAGAGAAGTCAATGTATGATTGAACTTTTATGAATTTCATTCATTTTTTAAATCAGCACCATAAAATTTATGTGAATCTAATCTACTAGGTCAGCACCTGTATTTGCCGGAGGTGGTTAGTTGTATCAATAGAAAAATGAACGCTATTGGTGGATGTATCATCATCTTTCATCTGCTGCTTCTGCGAGCATGTTCTTTATTCTGATCGTAGCTGTTTCAGTAACCCGTCTTATGTGTTAGTATTCAATATTCTTGATAAGCTCACCTGTTCTCTGGTATTAACCGCATTAACAATTCCTCTTGTCCATCTTCTCTTAAGCTTCTTCATCTATATGGTAAGAGCAAAAGCTGGATTTTGTTTGATACAATAAGAGGTAAAGTGAAGCAAGCCAACTTAGTAAACCATGCACAAGTAAAATCAATTATTCACTCACATCATTTGCGTCAATCATGAACTTCATAATCCCTAATCCGTCTCATTTGATATCTTCATCCATACACTCAACTGTTGCTAACTCTTCTTTCCGAAAAGGTGTTGTGTGTGTTTGTGGTAACTGCATGAAGCATGGAAAGAATACAGGCCAGCAAAGAACACATTAGTTTCTGACATTTGGTTCTTTGATTGTTCCTGTAATATGTAGTCCTTCATATCTTGAAGGGACTGTTGTCTTGCAAATCGTATTACAGCAGCAAATAATGATTATTTTATATCTGTGAACTTCTTGGCTGTAGCTGAGTGTTGGCTGCTAAAAGATTAATCTGAGCTCATCTACCTGTAAACGTTGACTTTTAAGCTTAGCAATCATCTATAGACAAAATGGGTTTGTGCCATCCTCTGAAAGGATCATTACTTATCGTAAGGCATTCCTGGAAGGATGTAATATGTATATGCACTAGTAAAAGGTGTTACAAAGTGGACGGTGGGTTTCAACCTTGTCCTGCTGGTAGTAAAAGTTGGATATAAACCTATCCAGGGTAACTCATAAAAGTCGTAACTTCAAGCTCTATGTTTTAAATGAAAAAGAGCTTTATGCTTTACCTCTACATCATAAGATAGGTTTCTTGGTTATTTCTTTCTATTGAACATGGTGAAGATCAATGGAAGGCTACCCATTTGATGAGATGATTAGGTAAATCTTGCTTGATAAGCAAGGTTTGTTGGTTTTCATGCTTTTCCATGCTCATTCGCCATTATGAATCTCCTTGCACATCTATTTCCAATTATGCATTTTTGTCTTATCTTGGGTGGTTTAACAATGTGTCTTGATGGCAAAGTTTGGTCTTGCAAGGCTTGACTATAGATCATACTTGGCTGTTTACGCACAATTCTATCTTTGTATTCACAAAAGATAACACTATCTTAAATTACTGCAGAACAAGTCATAGATTTTCAAAGTTTCAAAGTTAAAAATAAATAGAACATAGAAAAACTGTCTTTTTTGTTTTTCTTATGCTCTTTCTTGTTCTCCTGATGCTTTGTGTTGTTTCTCTTTTCGCTTGTATATCTTCTCTCTTTTAGCATTTGCACGTCGTCTTGTTGAGGCACAGTAGAGCAAGAAGCACACTCACTCCGATTCTGGTTAGATGATGTCTTACATGGCTAATTCTACTATGCATGATATGTTCACAGAAATTGCATCTCATCACCACTATCTCCAAACTTCTTTATTGTAGTAGTTCTTAATTGAATGAAAATTAGGATTGTCAGTTATTGACCTACAACAACTAAGCCTTTTCCCATACTAGATGGGGTCGGCTACATCGGTTCTTTGTTTCCACGGAGCTCTATCATAATTTGTAGAATCCATGATAGATAAGTCTTGACAAAGTTTTACGTTGGCTGTCAGAAGCCTAACGCAACCCTCATCATCTCTTACATGGGCGGAGTTATTGTCATTTATTGACCACCACCACCACCACCACCACCACCACCACCACCACCACCACCACCGACAACAACAACAACTAAGCCTTTTCCCATTCTAGACGGGGTCGGCTACATGGATTCTTTGTTTCCACATAGCCTTATCACGTGTCATATTAGCAGTTAACTCACAATAAGCTAGATCATTCTTTATTGTTTCTTTCCAACACTTTTGTGGTCGTCCTCTACTTTTAATACTTTTAAAATTTTGTTTTTTATTCTTCTTTTGATCTTCTTTCTATATGTCCAAACCATCTTAAACAATATTCTCTCATTTAATCCACTATTGGTGCCACTGCTAACTTGTTTCTAATAACCTCATTATGTATACGGTCTTTTCTTGTATGACCACTCATTCATCTCAACATCGCACCTCATTATGCGACAACTTTTGTACTTTTTGATGATTAACTGCCCAACACTCAGAACCATAAAACATAGCACGTCTAATTGTTGCTCTATAATATTTACCTTTTAACTTTAATGGTATCTTCTTATCACAAAGAATACTTGATGTTTCTCTCAATTTTAACCAACCAACATTAATTTTATGCATAACATCTCCATCAATTCTTCTATCACTCTGAAAAATTGACCCTAGGTATTTAAAACTTTTTGTTTAGGGGATGCAATGTGTGCCAATTTTAATTTCTATATCCTCTGAAGTAACCAAATAATCAAATTTACATTCCTTATATTCTGTCTTTGTTCTACTAAGTCGGAGGCCTTTGCTTTCTAATTTGATTAACAAAAAGAAGTAGAGGACGACCAATAGTGGATATAGAAAATTGGCAACTATGGAGAGAATGTAAGTTTTTTTGTTAATGTAACCAAGGTATGACATATATTCTATGTGTGAAGTAACCAACATGTCCAATTTTCTATTAACTTTTTCCTTAGACGAGCAAATAACATACACCAAGGTACTTCATCTTGAATATGTTTTGTTAACTCATCAATCACCATTATAAATAAATATGGACTTAAAGTTGATTCTTGATGTAACCCAATATTAACTTCAAAGAAGTTCGTCATTTCTTCATGAGCCCTCACACATGTTTTTGCACCATTGTACATGTCTCTTATAAGGTTAATGTATATCAATGGGATACCTCTTTTTTCTAAGATTCTCCAAAGAACTTCTCTCGCTACCCTATCGTAAGCTTTTTCTAGATCAATAAATATCATGTGAAGGTCTTTCTTTTTTGCTCTAAAATGTTTAATAAGATGTCTCAAAAGGTGAATCACTTCAACACTAGATTTGTGTGGCATGAATCCAAATTGGTACTCTGTTGTACTTGATACTTGTTTTAACCTACGTTCGATAATTCTTTCCCACAATTTCATAGTATGGCTCGTTAACTTGATACCTCGGATAATTCACACAATTTTGAATGTCTCCTTGTTCTTATATATGGGTATAAGTGTACTCGCTCTCCATTCCTCGGGCATCTTTTGGTTTCTCCATATTTCATTAAATAGTCTTATGAGCCAAGTGATTTCTTTTTCTCCTAGTATTTTTCAAATTTCTATAAGAATATTGTCTAGTCCTATAGGTACCACCCTTCATATGTTTAAGAGCCTCTTTGACTTCATTCTTTTGAATACGTCGGTAGAAATTGCGGTTTATATACTTTTCTGATTTGGCTAACTCTCTTAAGCTAATACTAAGTTACTAACATCTTTATTTTCATTAAAAAACTTATAAAAATAGTTTTTCCATCTATTTCTTATATCATCATTTGTCACTAGAATTTTTTCATAATCGTCTTTGATGCACCTAACAAAATTAAGATCTTTAGTTTTCTTATCTCTAGTCCTACCTATCCTAAAAATATCTCTTTAACCCTCTTTTGAGTTAGTATTTTTATATAAATCCTTCCAAATTTCAGCTTTTTCTTCACTGATGACTTTTTTTGCTTTTTTCTTTGCTTTCTTATAGGCCTCTAAAGTTTCACTCGTTTTCTTAGCATAATGTAATTTATAACATGCCCTCTTTGCTTTGATTTTATTTTGCACTACTTCACTCCACCACCAAGCTTCTTTTTTGCCGGTACACCTCTCTTAGATTCACCTAACAAATCTTTCGCCATTTTCCTAATATGTATAGTCATTATTGATCCACATATCACAAGGTGTATATGGGAGGCTGAAGAAGGTGGGCTTATGGGGTTAAAATAATTTCGGACCTTGAAAGTTTGAAAAGCATGGCCTCCGAAAATCAATATCGTATTGTATTGTACAAGGTATATCGTATGATACATGGTCATATCATACCGAATCATACATGAATACTATTCAGGTATTGATACAAGATAAAATCGTTCTTGTCATAAGATACGATACAATTTTTGATAACATTGGATTTTGAATGATCATTTATGATGCATAAGAACCATTTCACTAATTATATTTTTTCTAACCCATCTCTTTATGTAATTTTCAAAGAAACACTGATGATTATATAATATTTAGTTGCAATATCCATGGATGGTATCTCACATATTCGTTGTTTTAAGCAACTTTCTTCACGGTTGGTATTTCCTGTGTGGACTGGTATTGAATTCTTTATCATCTTCAGGTCAAGGCGATTTATGTGAAAAATATACCAAAAGGTGTTACACAAGAGCAATTGAAGGAGTTATTTGAACATCACGGAGATATCACGAGGGTTGTGTTGCCTCCTGCCAAGCCTGGACACGAAAATAGCGGTTTTGGCTTTATTCATTTTGCTGAGAGGTCGAGCGCCATGAAAGCTCTCAAAAATACAGAAAAATATGAAATTAATGGTGCGTTGTCTTTATGTTTCTCATTGTTTCGGTTGATTGGTCGGTGCTCTTATTTTTATTTGTGGGTTTAATAGGCCAAGTTTTGGAGTGTTCACTTGCAAAGCCGCAGGCCGATAAAAAGTTGGATGGGTCTTCAAACCTACAGAAAGGTGGCATCGTTTCCAATTATCCTCGCGTCGGCTATGGAGTGATGGGAGGAGCATATGGCGTCATTGCTCCAGGATACAGTGCAGGCTTTGCTCAGGTACCATCCCGTTAAAGTTGTTGCCTACGCACGATCGTTACTATGTCCAGGTTATTTAGAATTGTTTGGTCTCGCAGCCTATGATATATGGTAGAGGCCCCAGCCCGGCCGGTATGGCCATGGTACCAATGCTGTTGCCTGACGGACGAATCGGATACGTCTTGTAAGTTTCCATGCTACACCAAACTGGAAGTTCTACTTTTTCTTGTGCAAACACTCTACTTTCGTTTTTGGCCAATGTTGACTGTTCTTTTCTTTCTGTTGAGAAAGCAGTAGGAATGTGACTGGTATCTGATGTTTGTGCGATGTTTGCCTTCTGCAGGCAGCAGCCTCCCTATCACTTCATTGCCTTCTACACATCGGAGCGGGACGGAGTGGCAGCACCAGTGGCAGTGGGCGACCAAGTAATAAGAGCTCTGGGGCTGACAACCGTGACCGCCGGTATCACCCTTATTGATTCTCTGTAGAAGCAGTATTTATGGATTTTAGTTTTTGGTAGTTGTGAAGGATTATGCTATCGAACGCCCTACTTAATGGCAAGCTTGCGCGATTCCACCATTTGAATGTCAAAGGTAGGCAGATATCATACTTGAAGGTATTTGATCATATGTTATTTATATTGGAAATTTGTGTACAGCTCCTTGGCGATGCTCTTCTGAGACAAGTTTCAAGTGGATATGTAAAAACCGAAAACTTGCTTTGCTTTACGATTTTAGCGACACAGCTTCCTCTAAAAAACTGATGATTATGTAGTCACTATAGGCATGTATAGTCTCTTCCACAGCAGTCCAACACGAAATTATCGACAAATCGTGTTATGCTGTAGACACCATTTGTATGTATGATGCAACTCACTTTTGTTTCTCCCAAAATGGCGTCCCACATGAAAGTTTCGCCAATATCCATCTTTCGACTTAAATAAGGCGTAGTATGATATCCACTTTTACATTATATTCTTACGAGTGATCACTTAGGAGAACGAAACATAGCATTAATACTCACGTCTTGAGTGAGAGGGCCCCCTTTGTTCATTCATAAGCTTGTTAGAGAGGCCACTACAGATAAAAACACCCCAAGTATTCAAGTCAGGATGGTCGAACGAATCTTTGAGCTCCAAAGTTCGTTTTCTCTAAAATAAGTAATGGTTGAATCGTTGATATCTATGCAGAAAATCACCATCCAGGCTATGAAACATGAGGGGAGAGAGAGAGAGAAAGACCATGGCATAAATTCACCAAACGCAAGGAATACAAAAGCACAAACATTTCTCACTAGGGCTATCATATCGGGTATCAGAAAGACCCTTATTCACATGTTCATTCAAATGCAACAAATTCTCCCAACCGTTATCACTGCACTAATTCTATAATGAATAATCTGGCACTGATACTATACCCCTCTCTCTCTCTCTCAAACAACACATTACACAGCATGCATTTTGCATCAACGATACCCAGCCATTTCTCTCTCTATTCGTCTAAATCAGGGTACCGTAAGTGTTATAAACTGGAACAGGCATGCCTGAAGCATAAGGATGAACTTCAATGCCGCCATATGGATTACCAAATGGGTTGAGAGGCTGCTGCTGCTGCTGCTGCTGTATCAAAGCCATCTGCACAGCCAGGAGATTTTCATCGTTTTCCCATTTCAAGACATGCAGGATCAAGCAAAAAGTATCACCGGAACAGAGTGCCAGTTCATTTCTTTAGTAAACTTATGTCAGTATGCTCATATTATTAAAAGCCTGTACGACGACAACAACAACTAAGACTTTTCCCATATATTATTATTATTATTATTAAAAGCCTGTATTTACCAAAATTTCGTAGCACAATAAACTTTATCCATCAATAACTGCGCATAATAATTTACACTAAAAATGACCAATTTTAGCAGCTGGTTTTTTTTACGACTCTCTAACTTGCTGTAGGAGTTCAGTGTCTCAATCATGTCCCTGATGACGATGCCTCACTAACTGCATCTGAGTCTGGACCATCCACCATCTTCTGGAGTGAATCCATGTCCCCACCTTCTGAAAGTGTGTGGATTCGTAGACCGTCTGCATCTTCACTGTGTAGCACAAAAAATGAAAATAATGAAAAAAGAGAATAATTTGGCACAGCCCATCTGACAATTAGCCAACTGTGACCAGGTTGATTCCGGAAGGATTGACCTTTTACTGGATGCATAAGATGAGCAACTTAGCATTTGCAAAAGATTGAGCAGGACAACAGTTTTACCCTGGCACGGCTTCCGTATGATGGTTGTGGCTCAGCCTAGTCACATGCATCTATTTGCAGAAAAAGGTAGTACAGTACACATGATCACAAGCAGCTAGCAAGCACGCATATATGCATGCAACACAGGTACATGCCACAACTATATACATCATTTGTTTAGTAACCATAGTTTAAGAGATGATCACCGCTGAACAATACATCATAAGCACACACTTCGGTGAGCCATCATAAAACTTCACTTATAGACCCTTATAAAATCCGATAAACTGATCATTTTAAATCCCTACATAGGCCCAAAGGCTAAGACTGATAAATTTTAAAGCCTTTCTTATCAAAAGAAACATGACAAAGTAGATTCCGAGGTTTCAGGCAACATCAATATGTAAAGCTTACTTTTTTCAAAAATAGAATCTAGTTGTCGTTAGAGTATACCTGCATTCAAGTACACGTTACTCCTTCACGTGTGGGTCATGCATGCATAGATTTATGCACACATGCACATAACAAATGCACATATTTGAAAGTTATCACAAGTCACAACCTCTCCAAATCACTGTATTGACCCAGTAAGTAATGACTTGATGCTTTGCCAAGTCCACTCAAGAATTAATTGAAAAACAAGACTTTGCAAATTGAGGCAAACATAAAGTAACATCGGCTTACTCTGTCACGCCAAATATCTCTTTGATAATTAGGGAGCTATCTCTGCCGCAGAACTCCTGGAGCTAATAAAGAGTAGAAGATAACATGTTAATAATAAAAATCAACTACATGCCATGTCATCACTATTTAATGTGGATTTATTTCTTATGAATTTGACTTCAAGTTATGCGAAAATGACACCTAAATAAAAGAAAGAACTGAGGCGCATGGCAGAACGGAAAAAAGCGTCCTACAGTATGTGATACATTAGAGTTCTTTTTTCGTGAACCGTGCCCTTCAGAGTTGAAAGTAAAATCCGTTATTTACCTCTGACAAATAAAATATCTTCCCAAAGAGGGCCTGCACAGCAAGTTTTCGCTTGAAACCCTTCTCAGTAAACCCCGAAATATCCATGACAACAGGACCTGAAATTAATTAATTCAGTAATAACTAATAACATGCTGCAAGTCACAACCTTCAACCACTAAACATAATTTTTAAAGAAAGCCAGGAGCAGGTACCCAGTTCATTGTCTCCATATTTTGGAAGAGTTGCCCCATTCATAGCGCACTAATTTGCACTGTTCAGTTGTCAGACTTAAATGAAAATAGCTAACAACCAGAATTTATGCCTTGTAGGTGAAAAAGTTTTGGTCTGAGAGAACAGAGGATAAACCATCGTCCATGTGCATCGGACCAATTAAACATGTATAAGTACCAAAAGACAATATAAACCTTAATGCTGCATAAAGAAGAGGAACGAATTGATTTCCTGTCAGTGATGATAGTTTTCATTTAAGCCAATAAAATGATGGCAGCATTTTTTAATTAAGCAAACAAAATCACCTAATCCCTATCACTTTACTTGGTAATCAAGATGCAGATTCATCATAATTCAATTTTTAAAGTGGAAATCACATGTATAACAATGCAAACGCAACCAAGTTATGAATTTGGATGAGGAAATTCGGACATTACATTATTACATACATTCAGTTTTGCAAAATGCTGAACAAGGCCACAAACGTAACCTTTACAATTCTAGGCTAAAATGATCATAATCATGCTTCCTGAATGCATCAGAGCTACTAATTCAGTGTTCACTCATTACATTCTGCCAGCAGTGGCTGAATTTTTGTCAAGTCATGTTATCTGATGTGAAATGACTTTTAAAATATTGCAAGCCATTCAAGACAGACACCGTAAACTTAACATTTAAAGCACTTTAAGCGATCTTCTCTTCAGAACTTATCAATTAACAAAGTTAACAATGTGATAGGTTTAATCATTTGTGGTTAGGCCTCAAAGTCCCTGTCGGACAAGCCCTTGCACCCCTGATGAAGACATCATATGAGAAAACTAAGGTCACTACAAACTCAAAAATACAAACAACAACAACTAAGCCTTTTCCCATACTAGACGGGGTCGGCTACATGGATTCTTTGTTTCCACAGATCCCTATCGAGTGCCATGTTAGTAATTAACTCACAATAAGCGAGATCATTTTTTATTGTTTCTTTCTAACATTTTTCTGGTCGTCCTCTAACTCTTTTAATACTTTCCAAATTTAGTTTTTCATACTTTCTTATAGGTTCTTCTTTTGATCTTCTTTCTACATGTCCAAACCATAAAGCATGGGAGGCCTAATTGCTGCTCTATAATATTTACCTTTTAACTTTAATGGTATCTTCTTATTACAAAGAATACCTTATGCTCCTCTCCATTTTAACCAACCAGCATTAATTTTATGCATAACATTTCCATCAGTTCTTCCATCACTCTGAAAAATTGACCCTAGGTATTTAAAACTTTCCGTTTGGGGGATACAATGTATGCCAATTTTAATTTCTATGTCCTCTAAAGTAACCAAATGATCAAACTTACATTCCATATATTTTGTCTTTGTTCTACTAAGTCGGAGGCCTTTGCTTTCTAATGTTACTCTCCAACAACAACAACAACAACTAAGCCTTTTCCCATACTAGAGAGGGTCGGCTACATGGATTCTTTGTCTCCACAGATCCCTATCATGTGCCATGTTAGCAGTTAACTCCCAATAAGCTAGATCATTATTTATTGTTTCTTTCCAACACTTTTGTGGTCGTCCTCTACCTCTTTTAATACTTTCCAAATTTAATTTTTCTAACCTTCTTATAGGTTCTTTTGATCTTCTTTCTATATGTCCAAACCATCTTAAACGATGTTCTCCCATTTTATCCTCTATTGGTGTCACTCCTAATTTGTTTCTAATAACCTCATTATGTATAGTCTTTTCTTGTATGACCACTCATCCATCTCAACATCTTCATTTCTGTCAGAGACATCTTTTGTACATGTTGATGATTAACTGCCCAACACTCACAACCATAAAACATGACAGGCCTAATTGCTGCTCTATAATATTTACTAACTTTAATGGTATCTTCTTATCACAAAGAATACCTTATGCTCCTCTCCATTTTAACCAACCAACATTAATTTTATGTGTAACATCTCCATCAATTCTTCCATCATTTTAAAAAATTGACCCTAGATATTTAAAACTTTTCTTTTGGGGAATGCAATGTGTGTTAATTTTAATTTCCAGGTCCTCTGAAGTAACCAAATGATCAAACTTACATTCCATATATTCTGTCTTTGTTCTACTAAGTCGGAGGCCTTTGTTTTCTAATGTTTCTCTCCATAGTTCCAATTTTCTATTAACTTTTTCCTTAGACTCCTCCACTAATACAATGTCATCTGCAAATAACATACACCAAGGTACTTCATCTTGAATATGTTTTGTTAACTCATCCATCACCATTATAAATAAGTATGGACTTAAAGTTGATTCTTGATGGAACCCAATATTAACTTTAAAGAAGTTTATCATTCCTTCATGAGTCCTCACACATGCTTTTGCACCATCGTACATGTCTCTTATAAGGTTAATGTATGTCAATGGGATACCTCCTTTTTCCAAAGTTCTCCAAAGAACCTCCATCGGTATCCTATCATAAGCTTTTTCTAGATTAATAAATATCTTGTGAAGGTCTTTCTTTTTCGTATCAAATGTTTCATAAAACGTCTCAAAAGGTGAATCACTTAAACAATAGATCTACCTGGCACGAATCCAAATTGATTCTCTGTTGTACTTGATACTTGTCTTAACCTACGTTTGATAATTCTTTACCACAATTTCATAGTATGACTCATTAACTTGATACCTCAATAATTCGCACAATTTTGAATGTCTCCCTTGTTCTTATATATGGGTATAAGTATATTTACTCTCCATTCCTCGGGCATCTTTTGGTTTTTCCATATTTCATTAAATAGTCTTGAGAGCCAAGTGATTCCTATTTCTCCTAGTATTTTCCAAATTTCTATAGGAATATTATTTGGTCCTACCGATTTACCACTCTTCATATATTTAAGAGCCTCTTTGACTTCATTCTTTTGAATATGTAGGTAGAAATTGTGGTTTATATATTTTTTTGATTTGGCTAACTCTCCTAAGCTAATATTAACATCTTTATTTTCATTAAAAAGCTTATAAAAATAGTTTTTCCATTTATTTCTTATATCATCATTTGCCACTAGAATTTTTTCATCCTCGTCTTTAATGCATCTAACATAATTAAGATCTTTAGTTTTCTTATCTCTAGCCCTAGCTATCCTAAAAACATCTCTTTCACCCTCTTTTGAGTTGAGTTTTTTATATAAATCCTTTCAAATTTTAGCTTTTGCTTCATTGACGGCCGTTTTCGATTCCTTCTTTGCTTTCTTATAAGCCTCTAAAGTTTCACTAATTTTCTTAGCATAATGTAATTTGTAACATGCCCTCTTTGCCTTATTTTATTTTGCACTACTTCACTCCACCACTAAGCTTCTTTTTGTGTCGGTACACCTCCCTTAGATACACCTAACACATCTTTTGCCACTTTCCTAATATGTATAGTCATATCGTTCCACATATCACAAGGTGTACCAACATAATTCCAAACATCTCCTTGAAGGACTTTTTGTTTAAATATATCTTATTTCTCGCTTTTAATGTTCTACCATTTAGTCTGAATAGCTTGATGCACTCTTTTCTTCTTTGTCTATTTTTTTATTAATAACGGGTACTCACTCCTCTCCTTCCCCTTCTCATACCTGGATAATTGATACAGGGGCTAAAGATTATATGGTTGGCGACTTATCATATTTTTCAACTTACCAGACTCTTAAAGATCAGGCACCGATTAAATTAGCAGATGGTTCTTTCACTTATATGGTTGGACAGGGCAGTGTCTCTACCTGTATTTCAGATTTATCATTAATATATCATGTTCCAAGTTTTCCGCTCAATCTTCTTTCCGTCAACTCTTTAACTCGTGCATTGCATTGTTGTGTAACTTTCCACCCTACTGGTTGTGTATTTCAGGATCTGAGGACGGGGAAAATCTTTAGACATGGTAAATTACAGAAAGGCTTATACATTCTGAAAGACTCTTCTCAGCCTTCTACCTCTTACCGTGCTTCAACACCATCCGTTCACGCTGCAGATCTTCGTCTTTGGAATTATCGTCTTGGTCATCTTCCCGTGTCCAAAATTCCATATGTTATTCCTCAGTTTAGAGTCCAGTCCAATAAATTTTAATTTGAAAGTGAAGTGTGTCAACTTGGGAAACACTAAAGGGCATCTTATCCTTTAAGTGATTCTCGAAGCTCTCAACCTTTATTCACTCGGATATATGGGTGTAAATATTTGTCGATGATCAACGATTGATGTAGCACGAATCAATATCACCAAGTCGCCAAGAATCAAATGACAATCACTCACGAATGTCTATCTTCAAGAATGACTAACAAGAGCGGAAGCATACACAAAATCAATCAAGAAGCAGTGCAAGACTGCATGTTTATTGATATGCATTGAAGCTCTATTTATAGAGCATAAATTACAATAGAGAAAAGAAGTGAGTGAAGAAGAGTTTCTGTGCATTCAGCTGAATGCACAGTAACGGCTATAATAAGTAGCCGTTGGGGAGGGCCAGGACCAGCATGGCCCTGGCCCTTTGGCCAAGATGGCGCAGGCCCTAAGGGTCCGCGTCCTATTACATATTAACACTCCCCTCAAACTTACGGGGTATACACTGAAAGTTTGTTCAGTAAAAACTGAAATCGAGAAGCTGAAAGAGATTTGGTGAAGAAGTATAAGAGTTGCATCTCAGATGTGACAGCAAAGGAAGAGCTTCTTATTTAGACACTCTTCACGCACAAAGTGGCAGTCCATCTCGATGTGCTTTGTCCTCTCATGAAAAGTGTTGTTGGAGGCAATGTACATGGCGCTTTTGTTGTTACAATACATGATGGCCGGGTGTTTGACATGGATGCCCATGTCTGCTAGAAGGGTTGTGATCCAAGAAATCTCCATCGCAACTGTAGCCATGGCTCGATACTCGGCTTTTATGAATGAGAGGGACACCTTCTGTTGCTTTTTGCATTTCCAGGAAACAAGAGATTCACCTAAAAACACGCAAAAACCAGTCGTTGAGTGTCTATTGTTGATATCTCCACCCCAATCAGCATCCGTATATATAGATAAATCAAAAGATGAAGAGGAAGTTAAGAGGACCCCCTTGTGGGCAGTGTTTCTAATATATCGAATAATTCGCAAGACAACACTCATATGAACAGAAGTAGGTGCCTGTTGAAATTGACTGGTTGTGTGTACTGCATGAGAAATATCTGGTATAGTAATAGTGAGATAAGTGAGTGCACCTACGAGCTGTCGATAAGGGGTGGGATCTTCTAATTTCTCACCATCTGTGGAACGCAGTTTGGTGCCTAGGACTTCGGGTGTGTCAACAACCTTAGTATTTGTAATCCCAGATCTTTTAACAATATCGCTAGCAAACTTGGTTTGAGACATAAAGTATCCACAACTATTTTTGGTTATCTCAATACCCAAAAAGTAATTCAGCAAACCCAAGTCTTTCATATCAAATTCGTGGTGCAGATTAAGTATAACTTCAGCAATTCCCACTTCATCACTTCATGTGATGATCATGTCATCCACATACAAAAGCAAGATAACAACACCAGATTGTGTTTTTCGTACAAACAATGCAGTATCAGTATAGAAAGTCACAAAATTATGCAAATGCATGAATTTTTCAAATCGATCAAACCAAGCTTTTGGAGCTTGTTTCAGACCGTACAAGGCTTTTTCTTAATTTAAGAGCATGACCAGGAGGGAGAGTGACCCCAGGAGGAGGACTCATGAAGACTTCTTCATTCAAGTAACCGTTCAAGAAATCATTCTTGACATCTAGTTGGTATATATTCCATTGCTTGATTGCACTAATGGTTATGAGAATTCTAATTGTGGTCATTCTAGCTACTGGGGCAAAAGTTTCATCATAGTCAATTCCATATTCTTGGGCATAACCTTTAGCAACTAGTCTAGCCTTGTATCTCTCAATGTGACCGTTGCTGTGAGTTTTGATTTTATATACCCATCGACATCCAATGACTTTCTTATCTTTAGGCAGGGGTGCAACTATCCATGTCTGAGCCTTGTCTAGGGCGTTGAGTTCATCTTTCATAGCATCTTCCCATTCTGGATTACCTTTAGCTTGATGATAGAACCTAGGTTCCTTTACTTGACGAAGGGTGGCAATCAAATTTCTTCGTTGTGGTTCAAAAGATTCATATGACACAAACCGTTGAGGTGGTCTTGAAACCCTGGGTTCTAAGCTTGTAATATCAGGTTCCATGCGGGCGTGATGGGTTGTTCTAGGTCGTCTGGGATAATGTGAGGGGAAGGGTTCAACAATTGACCGAGTATCAACAGTGGTGTGTGAAATATCATTGTTTTCAATATGATCTTCTTGAATGTCATGATGATCTACTGAGTCACAATCATTATCTTCTTCTAGCTCAAAAACATCTTCAGGAATGAAAGGTTCCGAATTTTCCAAGGATTTGGACTCATAATAAATGTCATTCTAAAAAAATTTCACATCCTTGGACACATATAATTTGTCTTCTATAGGATCAAAACACCTATACCCCTTTTTGTTAATGTCATAACCAAGAAAGACACATTCAATAGCTCTAGGTGACAATTTGTCATTCTTGTTTGTATACACAAAACATCTAAATCCAAAAACCCTAAGTCTTTCATAATATAGAGGGATACAACAACAACAACAACTAAGCCTTTTCCCATACTAGACGGGGTCGGCTACATGGATTCTTTGTTTCCACAGATCCCTATCGCGTGCCATGTTAGCAGTTAACTCCCAATAAGCTAGATCATTCTTTATTGTATCTTTCCAACACTTTTGTGGTCGTCCTCTACCACTTTTAATACTTTCCAAATTTAGTTTTTCTAACCTTCTTACGGGTTCTTCTTTTGATCTTCTTTCTATATGTCGAAACCATCTTAAACGATGTTCTCTCATTTTATCCTCTATTGGTGTCACTCCTAATTTGTTTCTAATAACCTCATTATGTATACGGTCTTTTCTTGTATGACCACTCATCCATCTTAACATCTTCATTTCTGTCACAGACATCTTTTGTCTATGTTGATGATTAACTGCCCAACACTCAGAACCATAAAACATGGCAGGCCTAATTACTGCTCTATAATATTTACCTTTTAATTTTAATGGTATCTTCTTATCACAAAGAATACCTGATGCTCCTCTCCATTTTAACCAACCAGCATTAATTTTATGTGTAACATCTCCATCAATTATTCCATCACTTTGAAAAATTGACCCTAGGTATTTAAAACTTTCCTTTTGGGGAATGCAATGTGTGCCAATTTTAATTTCTATGTCCCCTGAAGTAGCCAAATGATCAAACTTACATTCCATATATTCTATCTTTGTTCTACTAAGTCGGAGACCTTTGTTTTCTAATGTTTCTCTCCATAGTTCCAATTTTCTATTAACTTTTTCCTTAGACTCCTCCACTAATACAATGTCATCTGCAAATAACATACACCAAGGTACTTCATCTTGAATATGTTTTGTTAACTCATCCATCACCATTATAAATAAGTATGGACTTAAAGTTGATTCTTGATGTAACCCAATATTAACTTCAAAGAAGTCTGTCGTTCCTTCATGAGTCCTCACACATGTTTTTGCACCATCATACATGTCTCTTATAAGGTTAATATATGTCAATGGGATACCTCTTTTTTCCAAAGTTCTCCAAAGAACCTCCCTCGGTACCCTATCATAAGCTTTTTCTAGATCAATAAATATCATGTGAAGGTCTTTCTTTTTTGCTCTAAAATGTTCCATAAGACGTCTCAAAAGGTGAATCGCTTCAATAGTAGATCTACCTGGCATAAATCCAAATTGGTTCTGTGTTGTACTTGATACTTGTCTTAACCTACGTTCGATAATTCTTTCCCATAATTTCATAGTATGACTCATTAACTTGATACCTCAATAATTCGCACAATTTTGAATGTCTCCCTTGTTCTTATATACGGGTATAAGTGTACTTGCTCTCCATTTCTCGGGCATCTTTTGGTTTTTCCATATTTCATTAAATAGTCTTGTGAGCCAAGTGATTCCTATTTCTCCTAGTATTTTCCAAACTTCTATAGGAATATTATCTGGTCCTACCGATTTACCACTCTTCATATGTTTAAGAGCCTCTTTTACTTCATTCTTTTGAATACGTCGGTAGAAATTGTGGTTTATATACTTTTCTGACTTAGCTAAATCTCCTAAACTAATACTAACATCTTTATTTTCATTAAAAAGATTATAAAAATAGTTTTCCATCTATTTCTTATATCATCATTTGCCACTAGAATTTTTTCATCCTCATCTTTTATGCATCTAACATAATTAAGATCTTTAGTTTTCTTATCTCTAGCCCTAGCTATCCTAAAAATATCTCTTTCACCCTCTTTTGAGTTGAGTTTTTTATATAAGTCCTCCCAAATCTTAGCTTTTGCTTCACTAACGGTCTTTTTTGCTTCCTTCTTTGCTTTCTTATAAGCTTCTAAAGTTTCACTAGTTTTCTTCGCATAATGTAATTTGTAACATGCCCTCTTTGCCTTGATTTTATTTTGTACTACTTCACTCCACCACCAAGCTTCTTTTTGTGCCGGTACACCTCCCTTAGATACCCCTAACACATCTTTCGCCACTTTCCTAATATGTATAGCCATATTGTTCCACGTATCAGAGGGTGTGCCAACATAATTCCAAACATCTCCTTGAAGGACTTTCTGTTTAAATATATCTTCTTTCTCGCTTTTAAGGTTCCACCATTTAGTCCGAATAGCTCGATGCACTCTTTTCTTCTTTGTCCATTTTTTTATTTGTAAATCCATAACTAAAAGTCGATGTTGGGTGGTTAAGCTTTCTCCTGGAATTACCTTACAATCTTTACAACATGCTCTATCTTTTTTTCTACAAATAAAGTAATCAATTTGTGTTTGTGATAAGCCACTCTTATAAGTAATTAAATGTTCATCTCATTTTTTGAAGATTGTATTGACTATAAAGAGATCAAATGACATAGCAAAATTTAAAATCTCCCTACCTTCCTCGTTTATATCCCCATAACCAAAGTTTCCATGAATCCCTTGATATCCTAATGCCTCTTTACCGACATGTCCATTTAAATCTCCTCCTAAACAAATCATCTCCCTTTGTGGAATCTTTTGAAACACCTTATCTAACTCTTCCCAAAAAACTGTCTTTATACTATCTTCTAGTCCTACTTGGGGTGCGTAAGCACAAATACTAATTTCAATGTCATGATTCAGTCACCATATCGTTGTATGTCTACTACACTCTCCTTTAAATCTATATTTATGATAATACCAACTCCGTTTCGGGCCTTTTCTTTACCTGAGTACCATAATTTAAAACCTGTATCCTCTATCTCCTTTGCTTTTTCTCCAACCCATTTTGTCTCTTGTAAACATAGAATATGAATCTTTCTCCGAATCATAGTATCTACCACCTCCATTAGCTTACCCGATAATGTTCCGATATTCCAAGAACCAATACGAATCTTATTATCTAGGACTAGCTTCCTTACCCCCTGCATCCGTCCATAATCAAAATGCGGAGACCCTCTCTGAAAATTTTTCACTACATTCGGGCGACAATGTAGCGGGACTAACTTCTTTACCCACACCCGTCCATGATGTGAGAACCCTCTCTGCAATTGATTCACTACATTCGGGCGAAAATGTAGTGGCCCTTGCTTACTTCTTACTGCATTCGGGCTCTGCAGCACGTCGCTAGGCGGGAACGCCCCAAAGCAATGCTCATAATTTTTATAATCCATGTTGTAGAAATCCGACAAAGTTTTACGTTGGTTGTCGGAAGCCTAACACAACCCTCCTCCTTTATCCGGGCTTGGGACCGGCAATGCAAGGGTGATCCCTTACATGGGCGGAGTTTTTCATAATATAGAGGGATGTTATACAATTTTTCGAAAGGTGAAGTATTCTCAAGGTTAGATGAAGGCATTCTATTTATAAGATATATGGCGGTAAGAGTAGCTTCGGCCCATAAGAATTTATGAACCTTACTAGCAATTAGCATAGTTCTATAAGTTTCAATAATATGCCTATGTTTTCGTTCCGCTAGATCATTTTGTTGAGGTGTTTTGGTGCATGATTTTTTGTGAATAATACCATTAGTTTCAATAAATTTATGAAATTTATTAGACATGTACTCTCCTCCCGAATCGGACCTAAAGATTTTTAATGGTTGCTCCAAATTGGTTTTTTTATCATGTTACAAAATACTACAAATTTTTCAAATACTTCGAATTTGTGTTTTAAGAGATATATCCATGTAAATCTAGTAAAGTCATCCACAAAAATCACATAGTATTGCAATCCTCCTTTAAAAACAACGGGTGCGGGGCCCCAAACATCCGAATGTATTAAATCAAAAGCTTTCTTTGGTACATAGTTTCTTTCTCCAAATGGAAG
Source organism: Brasenia schreberi (assembly GCA_036023115.1). Taxonomy (NCBI): domain Eukaryota; kingdom Viridiplantae; phylum Streptophyta; class Magnoliopsida; order Nymphaeales; family Cabombaceae; genus Brasenia; species Brasenia schreberi. The sequence goes on along the minus strand of JAYKKT010000091.1, from coordinate 46,510,459 downwards.
ATGATGCTTTTTTTCAAGAAGACAATCTTTACATTCAAATTTTTTCTCTCTAATGCTTTTCATCAAGGGAATGTTACACAATTTTTTAGAGTCCAAGTGTCCAAGTCTTTTATGCGATAGCGTAACATCTTGGGTTATGTTACAAAAACCCGAATTTGGCATAACAAGATAGTCCATTTTGTATAGTCCACTTTCTCTATGGCCTTAACCAATCACCTTCTTCGATAGGTAATCCTGCACCACACAATGTTTGGATGAGAAAGTGACTATACAATTGTTATCACATATTTGAGCAACCAAGAGTATATTTAAATTTAGTTTAGGTATAAAACTTACATTTTTAATTTTAAAGTCTTATTTTTCAAGGTTTCCTAATTTTTTGATTTGGAGTTTTGTTCCATCGGCTGTAAACACATGCTTTCCAATGGTTTCACAAGAATTAACCAAAGAATCTTCACTATGTGTCATATGAAAAGATGCACTGGAATCTAAAAACCAAGACATACCTTGCGAAGTAGATAGAGCATTCCCGGAGATGCTTGCTTTTTCTTTAAAAATTTCTTCTATGTTCGTTTTTATGTTGTTGGGTAAGACACCTCCTTCTTCCACGGCTCCCACGTTTCCACCCCTTTTCCGAAGTAGAGGACAAATGGTTTTAATGTGTCCACTTTCCCTGCAATAATGGCAAATTGTATCCTTGTTAGGCCATGGTCCCGTGAGCTTCTTGAATGTGCCTTCATTGTTCTTGGCATGTGGAAGCTTGTAAGTCTTCAAATTTGCTTCGGGTCTTGATGCGGCAAGTACAGCTTCTTTGGCAATATGCATGTTTTTCAATCTTTTTTCCTCCATAACAAGATCGGCAGGAAATGTATCCCCTCTAGGTCTAGGTTTCCTATATATAAGGCTTGATCTAATGTTTTCAAATTCGTCTCTTAAACCACGCATAAACAAGAAAAAATATTGATTTTCCAAAAATTCTTGAAATTCGTATAATTTGTGAAGTTTTCCAAATTTGTCAAAACTCCTTAATTGAGTCCAAAGTTTCGAAAATTCATTGTGATAATCCCTAATGCTTAGGTTCCCTTGTTTGAGCATAATCATTCTTTCTATAAGATCAATTTGAAAGACAAAATCATCTTGAGAATGAAGCTTTTTCAAATATTCCCAAGTTTCAAACGCATTTTCAAAAGCATTAATCCGATTTCTAAGTTTTTCATCCACATTTTGATAAATGATCCATGTGATTTTTGCATTCATTTTTTCCCATAATTTAAAATCGATTTTGAATTTCTCGTATGCTTTGATGATTTCATCATTATCTAAGCCATCAATGTCCAAAATTGGTTCTTTTATAGTCCTGTCAATGTAATCCCAAAAATCTTTTGATAAAAATTATTTTTTGCCCAACTTTGATAACTTTTTGGGTCTAGAATACATCTAAACAACTCATTTTTGCCTTCCATTTGTGCAAAAAATGAATATTTGGGACTAACCTCAAGTTTGATGCAAATCTTCAATTTTCGCACTTTCGACACGCTTCTCGATACACTCATTTTCTTCAATCCGAGGCTCTGATACCATGTAAATATTTGTCGATGATCAACGGTTGATGTAGCACAAATCAATATCACCAAGTCGCCAAGAGTCAAATGACATTCACTCACGAATGTCTATCTTCAAGAATGACTAACAAGAGCGGAAGCATACACAAAACCAATTAAGAAGCAGTGCAAGACTGCATGTTTATTGATATGCATTGAAGCTCTATTTATAGAGCATAAATTACAATAGAGAGAAGTGAGTGAAGAACGGCTACAATAAGTAGCCGTTGGGGAGGGCTCTCCAACGATTACCTGGATGGCCAGTAGCCGTTGGGGAGGGCCAGGACCAGCATGGCCCTGGCCCTTTGGCCAAGATGGCGCAGGCCCTAAGGGCCCGCATCCTATTACATATTAACAATAGGGACCTAGTCCAGTCACCTTTGTGTTTGGTCATAAGTATTTTGTATCCTTCATTGATGATTGTACTCGTCTTACCATCGTTTACTTAATGAAAACAAAGTCTGAAGTTGCCTCTATTTTTTTCATTGTACATAAATTTATTTGTACTCAGTTCAATGCTACTGTTAAAATTCTTCGATCCGATAATGGGGGCGAATACCTTGGGACTCAGTTAGCATCCTATTTATATGCACAGGGCATTGTTCATCAGACTACCTGCCCTTATACACCCCAACAGAACGGTCTTGCTGAACGAAAGAATCGTCATATTCTGAAAGTCGCCCGCACCCTTCTCCTTCAAAGTAATGTTACCAAATTCTATTGGAGTGATGCTGTCCTCACTGTTGTTTATCTTATAAATCGCATGCCTAGTAATACCACTCAGGGGGAGAGTCCTCTTCATCGTGTTCATAAAGATTCACAACCATTTCATCTCATTCCTCCTACCTTTGGATGTACCTGTTTTGTCCATATTCATCTTCCTCATCGCGATAAACTTGATGCCAAGTCCGCTAAGTGTATTTTTCTTGGTTATTCCACCTCTCAGAAAGGCTACAAATGTTATAACCCATTGCTTCGAAAGCTATGTGTTTCTATAGATGTAACCTTCTTTGAACTTACCCCTTATTATTCTCCTTCCATGGAATCTTCTCCAAATTCTACTTGTGTTCTTCCGCTAGCTCCCAGCGAGGGGGAGTTTCCTGATATAGTTGACAGCAACAGTGAGAACACTCAGCAATCAAAAGAGATTCTGACGTACAAGAAAGGACAACGGAAGATTGTGTACTCTCAAAAAGAATCATGTGCTAAAGAGAATTCCCCTGAACCAGATCCCCAAGTACAACTGGAAAGTGATATTGAGATTCCTGTTGCTGTTCGCAAAGGTAAGCGTACATGTGCATGATATCCCATTTCTAATTATGTTTCATATGCCAATACTTCTCAGAGGTACCAAAACTTCATTATGAATGCTGAAAAACATAAGATTCCTTCGAAGTTTGAAGAAGCAATCAAGTGCCCCTTATGAAAAACTGCAATTGAAGAAGAATTGAATGCACTCGTAAAAATCAATACATGGACCATCACATAGTTGCCTTCTGATAGGAATACTATAGGATGCAAGTGGGTGTTTACTATTAAATATAAGGCAGATGGAACAGTGGAGTGATACAAAGCTAGATTGGTTGCTAAAGGATACAGTCAGTCATATAGAGTTGATTATACAGAAACTTTTACACCCGTGACCAAACTTACATCAATTAGAATACTTCTAAGTATGGCAACAAATTTGGGATGGAATCTATGGCAATTGGATGTTAAAAATGCTTTCTTACAGGGATATTTAAATGAAGAAGTGTATATGAAACTACCTCCTGGAATGACCAGAACTCTTTTATCTTCTAATAGAGTATGTAAACTCAATAAAGCAATATATGGGTTAAAACAGTCTCCAAGAGCTTGGTTTGATAAATTCAGTAAAGCAGTGTGCAGTCTGGGATACAACAGAAGTCTCAATGATCATACAATATTCTTCAAGAGAGGGACAAAAATATTTATTCTTGCGGTTTATGTTGATGACATTATTGTTACAGGAGATGACCTTGAAGAAATTTCAAAGTTGAAAAAAAATCTTCATAAATTATTTGATATTAAGGATTTGGATAGGCTTCACTATTTCTTGGGCATAGAAGTTCTCTACTCTGACAAAGGTATCTTCTTAACTCAGCGGAAATACCTAATGGATCTTCTTAAAGAAACTCAAATGCTTGAATGCAAACTTAGTGACACTCCTATGGAGGTAAACCAAAAATTCTTTAACGATGACAATGAAGAGTTAAAGGACATCCATAAATATCATAAACTAGTGGGAAAGCTTATATATTTAACCATTACTCGACCAGACATTGCTTATGCAGTTGGGATTGTGAGCAGATATATGCACTCACCAACAAAAAATCAGATGGATGTAGTGTATAGAATTCTTCGATATCTCAAATCAACTTCAGGAATGGGTTTACTTTATTCAAAATCATCAAATTTGGACATTGTACTTTATTCGGATGTTGACTGGGCTGGTTCTTCTGATGACAGGAAGTCAACTACAGGCTATGTTACTTTACTTGGTGGTAATATTATATCGTGGAAGAGTAAAAAGCAGACTGTGGTTGCAAGATCTACAGCAGAAGCTGAATATAGAGCTATAGCACAAGCTATGTGTGAAGGAAAATGGATATCATCATTGATTAGTGAATTGGGTTATTCTCTTAACCATCCTATACCTCTATATTGTGATAGAGGTGCAACAATTCATATGGCATCAAATCCCGTATATCATGAAAGGACCATGCATATAGAAATTGACTGCCACTTCATCAGGGAGAAAATTTCAGCTGGAGTATGTTCATTCTATCAAACAGAGGGTCGATTTCTTAACTAAAGCTACTACCAGCAAACTATTAAAAGAGACCTTATCTAAGTTGGGTGTCATCAACATTTTCCACCCAACTTGAGGGGGAGTGTTAAGGAAAGTCGGGAATGTTATTTTGAGTCTTATGTTACTTTAGATATAGCTAATACTTATTAGGGGTAGATTAGGAAATTAAGTTAGACAGGGTATTAATAGCTAATTAGGGTTTAGTTAGAGATAAGAAAAAGAAAGGTGTGAGAGGGAAAAACGGTTGCACTAGGTGTGCCGATCTTGGGAGTTATTGCAGATTGGAGGAATGCCTCCAATCTGCCCTATTATGTAAGTTTCTTTTATGTTGATTAATAGAATGTTTATTCATAAGATCTACCACCTCCATTAGCTTACCGGATAATGTTCCGATATTCTAAGAACCAATACGAATCTTATTATCTAGGACTAGCTTCCTTACCCCCCTCCCCCACATACGTCCATATTCAAAATGCGAAGACCCTTTCTAAAAATTATTCACTACATTCGAGCGGCAATGTAGCGGAACTAACTTCTTTACCCATACCCATCCATGATGTGGAAACCCTCTCTGTAATTGATTCACTACATTAGAGCGAAAATATAGTGGCCCTTGCTTACTTATTACTGCATTAGGGCTCTACAGCACGTCGCTAGGCAGGGATGCCCCAAAGCAATGCTCATAACTTTTGTACGAACCATCTAATTTAGACAAGGTGATACCTGACAACATTTGTGCTCGAAGAAAATATGAAACAATTATCTACAAGAATATGCAAACATTATGCATTTGTCGGTTCCAACTTGTATAAATTATCAGTCAAACCTTCTTTAGAAGAACATGCAACAATTATCTACAAGAACATGCAAACATGATGCATTTGTATGTTCCAACTTTTATCAATTATTTGTCGAACCTTCTTTAGAAGTGATCGTTTGTTATCAAGGTTTATTTGTATTTCTAATTTGGCTTTATCAAGGCATAACAAAGAGGCCATCTTCATTGTTATCATTCTCGTTACCTTGACCAATGGCATAATAATCATAAAAACTGTACTACATTTATCCCAAAAGTCAGCATTGAAAATAGGAAAAACCTTATATTAGTACATTATGATTTACTGAAATTCCACTTTGGTACCTTGTATTTCATTTTCTATAACTTAATCAACCTAAGTTTTAAAAGCTATGTTACTTTAGTACCCTATAACTAACATCGTCAGCATGAGCTCTAATTTGAATTAATAAACATTTCATGAAGTTTTCATAGCTCTATGTTGAATTAATAAACTAAATTTAAATATTAAATAGTAATTGACTTTTAAATATTTAATTTTTATTTAAATATTAATTAATATTAATAATTTTATATTAAATAAAACAGATTTTAAGATAGAAAAAGATGCTAAAGTGAATTTTTATAATGCTATAGGATACTAAACTGAAGATTTAACACCACAATAACGTCAATGCCACATCAACACTAGGAAATGCCAGGTGATACCAATATTAGCACCACGTAAAACATGCCACTTCAACACTGAAATTAGATTATATACTATGCCAACATCCTTCGTGAGATCTCATGCAGATGGTGTTAGTAACGGGATACTAAAGAGATACAATAACAACTAAGCCTTTTCCCATACTAGACAGGTCGGCTACATGAATTCTTTGTTTCCACATATCCCTATTGTGTGCCATGTTAGCGGTTAACTCACAATAAGCTAGATCATTCTTTATTGTTTCTTTCCAACACTTTTGTGGTCGTCCTCTACTTCTTTTAATACTTTTAAAATTTTGTTTTTTATACCTTCTTACAGGTTCTTCTTTTGATCTTCTTTTGATATGTCTAAATCATCTTAAACGATATTCTCTCATTTTATCCTCTATTGGTGTCACTCCTAATTTATTTCTAATAACCTCATTATGTATACGGTCTTTTCTTGTATGACCACTCATCCATCTCAACATCTTCATTTCTGTCATAGACATCTTTTGTACATGTTGATGATTAACTGCCCATTACAACAACAACAACAACAACTAAGCCTTTTCCCATACAATTTTTGTAATCCATATTGTAGAAATCCGACGAAGTTTTACGCTGGCTGTCGGAAGCCTAACACAAAGGAGGAGGGTTGTGTGCTGCTCTATAATGTTTACCTTTTAACTTTAATGGTATCTTCTTATTACAAAGAATACCTAATGCTCCTCTCCATTTTAACCAACCAACATTAATTTTATGCGTAATTCTTCCATCACTCTGAAAAATTGACCCTAGGTATTTAAAACTTTCCTTTTGGGGGATACAATGTGTGTCAATTTTAATTTTCATGTCCTCTAAAGTAACCAAATGATCAAACTTGCATTTCATATATTCTGTCTTTGTTCTACTAAATCAGAGGCCTTTGCTTTCTAATGTTTATCTCCATAGTTCCAATTTTCTCTTAACTTTTTCCTTAGACTCCTCCACTAACATAATGTCATCTGCAAATAACATACACCAAGGTACTTCATCTTGAATATGTTTTGTAAATTCATCAATCACCATTATAAATAAGTATGAACTTAAAGTTGATCCTTGATGTAACCTAATATTAACTTCAAAGAAGTATGTCATTACTTTATGAGTCCTCACACATGTTTTTGGACCATCGTACGTGTCTCTTATAAGGTTAATATATGTTAATGGGATACCTCTTTTTTCCAAAGTTCTCTAAAGAACCTCTCTTGATACCCTATCATAAGCTTTTTCTATATCAATAAATATCATGTGAAGGTCTTTCTTTTTTGCTCTAAAATGTTCCATAAGACATCTCAAAAAGTGAATCGCTTCAACAGTAGATCTACCTGGCATGAATCCAAATTGGTTCTCTGTTACACTTATACTTGTCTTAACCTACGTTCGATAATTCTTTCCCATAATTTCATAGTATGGCTCATTAACTTGATACCTCGATAATTCACACAATTCTAAATGTCTCTCTTGTTCTTATAAATTGGTTTAAGTGTACTCGTTCTCCATTCTTCGGGTATCTTTTGGTTTCTCTATATTTCATTAAATAGTCTTGTGAGCCAAGTGATTCTTATTTCTCCTAGTATTTTCCAAACTTCTATAGGAATATTGTCTGGTCCTACCGATTTACCACCCTTCATATGTTTAAGAGCTTCTTTGACTTCATTCTTTTGAATACGTAGGTAGAAATTGTGGTTTATATACTTTTTTTATTTTGCTAACTCTCCTAAGCTAATATTAACATCTTTATTTTCATTAAAAAGATTATAAAAATAGTTTTTCCATATATTTCTTATATCATCATTTGCCACTAGAATTTTTTCATCCTAGTCCGTGATGCATTTAACATAATTAAGATATTTAGTTTTATTATCTCTAGACTTAATTATCCTAAAAATATCTCTTTTACCCAGTGTTATCCGCGTATCATATCGTGGGAAGCCCGTATCACCCGTATCATACGGGCGATACGCCCAAAAATATTTTTTTCAAATTTTTTTTTAATTTTTTTTTCAAATTTTTTTTTCAAATTTTTTTTTCAATTTTTTTTGCAGGTTTCTGGCCTCTCTTCGCCTCTCTTCACTTTCATATGCTTGTAATTTGGGTTTATAATTTTATTTATCGAATAAGAATAATTTATGAACAAATAAAAATTATGACAAAATAATTTCCCTTTCTGTTGCCAACTTTTAGGTATATTTCTACTAGCAGTTTCTAATTTCATGAGATCACAAACAATTAAAAACATTTGGTTGTCTCGGTTCATTGAGTGGGCATTTCACAACTTCACTATTTTAGGGTTCACCTTATGTGACTTCCATTGAGTTGAACATGATCAACGTGTGTGAGGCTTAACTCAGTCTGTGAAGTGAGAAATGAAGCTCAAGCATTAGTTAAAAAGCTAGTCTCTAGTAAGAGGGAATCATCAAGTATAATATCACATCACTTACATGAGTACAAAGATTGAGCTCATTGTTTGTTAAAATTTTGATATTATGTACAAAGATAGAGTTTGGATTATTAGATGAGTGGATTATGAAGGGTAACGAAGAAAATGTACTCCTAACCGAAGAAGACATTGCATGAATTAATTTGAAGTACAACAAGCCAACAACATTACAAAGGAGATGAAGATTTGCATTTTAAAGCAGAAGGTGATGAGAAACTTTGAATCTTTATGAAGTAGAAGATGAAGATTATTTAGTTAATGATCCTGATACAAATTTATAATATGTAAAATGTAAATGTATTTCATTTTTTGCTTCAAAATATGTAATTTTAGATGCAATTGTTCAATGTTGAATGTTCAATCTGTGCTAAACTTTGCATTATATGAATTTAAAGCAATTATCAGATTTTTCCAATTTTTTTTGGATTTTTACTAATTTTGTTGATTTTTTAAATAATTTTTATATTATTTTAATATTAAAGTATGATACGATACGATACGCCCGTATCGTGGAGCCCAACGATACGCGATACGATACGCGTCAGACAACGCTGCTTTCACCCTCTTTTGAGTTGAGTTTTTTATATAAATCCTTCAAAAATTTAGCTTTTGCTTCATTGACGGCCTTTTTCGATTCCTTCTTTGCTTTCTTATAAGCCTCTAAAGTTTCACTAATTTTCTTAGCATAATGTAATTTGTAACATGCCCTCTTTGCCTTATTTTATTTTGCACTACTTCACTCCACCACTAAGCTTCTTTTTGTGTCGGTACACCTCCCTTAGATAATCTTTTGCCACTTTCCTAATATGTATAGTCATATTGTTCCACATATCACAAGGTGTACCAACATAATTCCAAACATCTCCTTGAAGGACTTTTTGTTTAAATATATCTTATTTCTCGTTTTTGAGGTTCTACCATTTAGTCTGAATAGCTCGATGCACTCTTTTCTTCTTTGTCTATTTTTTAATTTATAAATCCATAACTAAAAGTCGATGTTGGGTGGTTAAGCTTCTTCCTGGAATTGCCTTGCAATCTTCACAACACGCTCTATCTTTTTTTCTACAAATAAAGTAATCAATTTGTGTTTGTGATAAGTCACTCTTATAAGTAATTAAATGTTGATCCCGTTTTTTGAAGATTATATTGACTATAAAGAGATCAAATGCCATAGCAAAATTTAAAATCTCTCTACCTTCCTCGTTTATATCCCCAAAACCAAAGTTTTCGTCAATACCTTGATATCCTAATGCCTCTTTACCGACATGTTCATTTAAGTCTCCTACTAAACAAATCATCTCCCTTTGTGGAATCTTTTGAATCACCTTATCTAACTCTTTCCAAAAAGATATCTTTATATTATCTTCTAGTCCTATTTGAGGTGCGTAAGCACAAACTATATTCAAAACCTCTACTCCTAACACTAATTTCAACGTCATGATTCGGTCACCGTATCGTTGTACGTCTACTACACTATCCTTTAAATCTTTATTTATGATAATATCAACTATGTTTCGAGCCTTTTCTTGACCAGAGTATCATAATTTAAAACTTGTATCCTCTATCTCCTTTGCTTTTTCTCCAACTCATTTTTGTCTCTTGTAAACATAGAATATGAATCTTTCTCCAAATCATAGTATCTACCACCTCCATTAGCTTACCGGATAATGTTCCGATATTCTAAGAACCAATACGAATCTTATTATCTAGGATTAGCTTTCTTACCCCCTACATCCGCCCATATTCAAAATGCGGAGACCCTCTCTGAAAATTATTCACTACATTCGGGTGAAAATGTAGTGGGTCTAACATCTTTACCCACACCTGTCCATGATGTGGGAACCCTCTCTGCAATTGATTCTTACATTCGAACAAAAATTTAGTGGTCATTGCTTACTTATCACTGCATTCGGGCTCTGCAGTGCGTCGCTAGGCGGGAACCCCCCGAAGTAATGCTCATAATTTTTGTAATCCATATTATAAAAATTCGACAAAGTTTTACGCTGGCTATCGAAAGTCAAACACAACCCTCCTCCTTTATCCGGGCTTGGGATACTAAAGAGATAAGTTTTTGAAATTTAGGTCCTTAAGTTATAGAAAGTAAAATATAAGATATCAAAGTAGATTTCTTATAAATCACAAGGTACTAATCTGGAGCCCCATTCATCGTATAAACATCTTTTTCGATGCATTCTTATGCGTGACAAGACTTTGAAGTTTTAACAATAATAACATTTGCAACAAATTTTGTCGTTGAATGCCTAATCAACTTTCTTCTACTAGTGTGGATTCTCATCAAATACAATTCATATAAATGATTATAAATAAACTTTATGGCGTTTTTGCATGCATTAATAGTCCCCCCTTGATTTCATTAATTTTAAAAACAATATCTCCCTTGATAATAGACCAAGAAGCTTACTAAAGATCTAAGTTGGTCGTCTGTCCCACCATAATACAAAAAGGAGTAATCTTCCACAACTCCCTAAAGTTTATCTATGTATAGTGTCAAGCCATTTTTATAATATGTCAACCCATTTTTATAATAATATACCCCTTAAAGCATGACAAGTAAGTACATTATAACCTGGTCCTATACTAGGAGTAACATCTGTCGTGTCTTGCAAGAAAATTGGTCAATTTTCATAGAAAAAACTCCTACATACTTTAGATCAATTTCTAATTACCTTCTTTGAAGTCATAGTTGATTGAATAACTACTTGAATTCCAAGAGTCATTTGTGAGGAGAAAAATGAATGTATTTGATATGCATTGCTTTTAACTCTTCTACCACAGGGCTCTTACAGTGAAACAAGAACCAACTCCACTGTTAATGTTAGTAGAGCCTATACTCTTTTTTTCTTCTCACCGTCTCCTTGTCTGCTCAATTGTCTCCTCAAATTACTCCTCAGCTATATCATGCCTTTTTCCCCAGTATATCTCTCGAGAAGCATCTCCAAACTACTAAGACATATTCCAACCGCTTATTTTAGCTCTCTCTTGTAATCTTTTTCTTTCTTTTGTAACCTCCAAAGCTTGTTATATTTCATACTTTACAGTTATGAGCACTGATTACAAGCACTTGTATCTCTTTTGTTTGTTTCATGCAATAAATACCTTTATACATGTACCTATTTACAAGCCTATTACCTTCATAATTATAGTACTTTCATGTTTATCAAACTATGGATTGTAGTACTTTCATGTTTATCAAATTGATCGAATGTCATCCAATTAAACAAAGATAAACCACAACAAGAAAAAGGCTTTAACAAAGTGAGAACGCTCAGAGTCTATGAAAACCCCAATTTTTTTTAGCAAAAAATTGGGTGAGAAAAGATTAAGAATGAAAGGGAGTATACTATAGATTTCACAAAAGCCTTATAGATTTTTATGAGTTTGAGAGAAAATCTTTTGATTTCCCTACGAAATCAAAAGAATGGAAGATAAAAATGTTAAGGAAGTCGTGTAATCCTAGTTGAGTCGTGTAATCATAGTTAAGTTGTATTAAGGAAGTCGTGTAATTGTAATCCTAGTTGAGTCAGTACAAATACTTATTCATGTCAGTTAGAGTCCTGTGGTAACTTAGAAATAGTTAATACTTATTAAGGATAGATTAGGAAATCAAGTTAGGAAGAGTATTAATAGGTGATTAGGGTTAGTCAAGAAAAAAGTGACGGCATCAGAGAAGCACCCGACTGTCATCGTGGACTAGGGTAGATTGGAGGAATGCCTCCAACCTACTATGATTTGTAAGTTTCTTTGATATCTGAATAAATAAAGTTGTTATTTATTATAATATAGTATCAGAGCCTATATGGCGATTATTTTAATGTTTTTGGGTAAAACAATTTGTTGAAACACGCTGTATTTATGCGTGTTGTGGAAAAGGATCAGATTGGAGGCATATAAAGATTGTTCAATCGTCTCTACTGGTATCAAAGAAGACGTGAATCATTACTGATTCAGTTTTTTCAGAATTTTTATAGACTGTCTGCAGAATCACGATTTGATATTTAATCTATCTCTTTGAAATCCGCTGCTTGAATTCGGGACAGCAGTAAGATCCTTGGTGACAGTTGTGGGCAGTGTTGTCTGACGCGTATCGTATCGTGTATCGCTGGGCTCCACGATATGGGCGTATCGTATCGTATCGTATCATACTTTAATATTAAAATAATGCAAAAAATAATTAAAAATTAATAAAAAATAGTAAAAAATCGAAAAAATCAGGAAAAAATCAGGAAAAATCTGATAATTGCTTTAAATTCATATAATGTAAGTTTAGTATAGATTGAGCATTCAGCATTGAACAATTGCATCCAAATTTACATATTTTGAATCCAAAAAATAAAATACAAACATAGTTTACACTTTACCGTACACTACAGTTACATATAATGTTACATTTTACAAATTGTAATCAGGATCATCAACTAAATAATCTTCATCTTCTCCTTGTTGCAGATCCTCATCATCATCAGCCACGCCCACACCTTCTTCAAAATCAAATTCTTCATCTCCATAATGTTGTTGTGCTCCTTCCAAATTAATCCAGGCAACGTCTTCTTCTGTTAGGAGGGCATTTTCTTCAGTGTCTTCCATAACCCAATCTTCTAATATATCAAAATTATCCACACTTATTGGATCGAACTGACTTTCTTCTCTATTTACTTTTTTTAATTGCCTACGACACAAACAAAGATAAACAATTAGTAAGTAATATTAACAATTGAAAATTGAAGTTAAATAATATCGAATTGAAAATTTGAAAGTAATACAACATTACCTTTCACGAAGGCGCATGTTACAACGAATATAAACCAAATCATTAAGCCTTTTATGTTCCAACCTATTGCGCTTTTTTGTATGGATGTGTTCAAAAACACTCCAATTTCTTTCACAACCTGTTGCACTACAGGTTTGGCTTAAGACTCTAACTGCAAAATCTCTAAGGTTTGGACAATCACTTCCAAACCTGTTCCACCAAACATCTGTAAAAAAAATATAAACATTAGAGACATAATAATCCACCGTAATGTAATATGCAACTTAAATATGAAAATAAACAATGTACCTGGACGCATCATAGAGCGGTTGCGAATTACAACAGGCAAACCCATCAAGTGAAGAGCATTATCATATATCTCCATCTCTCGATGTATCGCATCTACTATGCTCTCATCAGGGACTAATCTGTCAATGCATTCAATGATTCCTCGATTAACCTCACCGTCCCTTTTGAAGGTTGCTGAGTACCTCAATGATGGGTTTAGATAGTAGGTTGCTGCATGAATAGGCTGATACAATTGTTTATTCCATCTACTATCAATTATTTTCCACACGGACACATAATCTCTTTTTTTTCCATTAAAGTTATTTCTGATCGCTTCTTTTGCCCTGTCCATGGCTTCATAAAGGTAGCCCATAGATGGTTTCTTCTCGCTGTCAGCCAATCTCAAAACTTTCACTAAAGGACAAGTAATTTTCAATAATCTGATACATGCATTCCAAAATGAACTTCTAAAAACCGTTTCTGCAATCTCATTTAACTTTCTGTTCCTTCTGTTTTGTGGCAACTCTGCAAATTGTTGCCACTCATCTGAGGAGAACATTCTCTTTAAAGCTTGCTTCTGTCTCACAATACTCTATATTGATAAGAAGTTTGTTGCGAACCAAGTTGCAGCTGTGCGAAGAAGCTCTGCACCTTCTCTGTATCTCCTCATCATACATAAAACAAATGCATGGTTGTAAATAAATTTTGTAATATCTTGGCAACACTCAGTTGCTGCCTTTATTTCATCCATCTCACCAATGTCCTCGAGGATGAGATCTAAACAATGGGCTGCACATGGTGTCCAGTAGAAAGTCTCATAAATATCAGCTAACTCCTTTCCAGCTGCTTTGTAGTTAGCTGCATTATCTGTAATCAATTGGACTACATTTTCTAGCCCAACCTCTTGTATAACCTTATCAAATTCCTCTCGTAGGATCTCTGTAGTGTGCCTCTCCTCTGACATATCTAGAGATCTCAAAAACATGAGTCCTTTAGGATAATATAAGAAAGTTTAGCAATGTCATTCCTCGCCTATCGGTCCATCCATCTGCCATGATAGTGCATCCTGTTTCCTTCCACGATTGTCTCAAAGTTGAACAGTATTGCTGCACTTCAATCACGGTCTGATCTAATATCTTCTCTCTCAACTTCTGATAAGAGGGTATCCTGTATCCTGGACCAATGTTAGCAATTGCATCTGCCATTGCTTGAAAATGAAAACTGTTTGCTGCATTAAATGGAATACATGCATCATAAAACCATCTGCCCACTGCAAGGTCTGCTTGATCGTGCAGTTGTTCTGAAGTCATAGCAGCACGAATTCCTGGCTGAGCAACAGGTGTAGTGGAAGGACGAAAGAACGAATGTATGCTAGAAGAAGAAGCTCTTCCTCTACTCCTTCCTGAACTTCCTCTTCTGCCACCTCCAAAGTCTTCAGCTGCAACCCTCTTTCCTCTGCTAGGTGCTCGCGAACTGCTACTACCAATATCTGTTCTAGCATTTGAAGGTAAACTATCAGTGAATCCAACTCCAGTAGCAGTAGCATCATCAGCTTCTTCACACATCTGGAAATCATCCTTTTGTTGTCTCCTTTCCTGTATGCTCTCAATCATCTGCAAGCATTGCCATTTAATACCTTCTGGCACACTTCTAACTCTGCCTATGCATGGAGCAACTTCTTTCCTCGTTCCTACTAGGTGGTGTTTTAACCTTGAAATTCCACCACTAACCACCTTTTCACAAAATAAACATCTGATTTTTAACCTTGAACCCTCAACTGGTATACCCCACTGCCATGCCGGATCATCAGACTTTGAATGAGAGTCTCTACCACCCCTTCCTGCCATCTCAATGGAGTACTTTAATTCAAACAAAAACCTGAAAATAAAAGCACTTCGTAAATCCCCCAATCTTCAAATAACACTCAAATCGAGTGTCTCCCACTTCATGAATGCAATAAAAATCGTATACACACACTTAATAACTTCATATTTTGTCATTCAAAAAAAAACTGAAATAACATAAAAAATAATAAATATAAAGGAAAAAAAGGAAAAAAACATTAAAAATATACCTAAATCTGAGTTTGGAGGCTTGGATGGACACCGTAGGGCACGATTTTAGAGCTTTGAACACCAAGGAGGCGAAAACCGACTCTTAGGGAGCTTGAAGAACCCAAAAGGAGAGAGAAAACCCGTGAAAAATCGCAGGTTTCTCTCGGGCCGGGACCCTTTATAAGGGTCCCAGGGCGTATCGCCCGTATCGTACGATACGGGGCGATACGCACCGTATCATGCGATACAGGTCGTATCGCACGATACGGTGCAATACGCCCGCACCTGCGATACGGGGCCCCGTATCGTATCGTGGTGGCCCACGATACGATACGTATCGCACCGTATCGATACGGACAACACTGGTTGTGGGTTCTTCAGTTGGCGTGGAAGACTTAGTTCGTGCATCTACTAAAGTCCAATAAAGAAAATCTGAACATGTTTAGGCGGGATATGTTCCTGATTGTTGATTGTTATTAAGTGGACGACTTATTCAGCATGTGTTATTGGAACTACTGCTAATTGTACCGATTGGACCTGCGCTGATCATCATCACATCTGTATTACAAAATTTCTGATTGTGCACATTGTGATCAAGTCATTGATATCGTGTATCTTCAATCCAAGACTATCATTTTTCAGATTGTATTTAATCCACAGAAAAAGATCCATTCTACTAAACTGTCAACCTACAAGATTCAGACTTCATTCTGTTTATTTCAGACTTTCTGATCAATGGCAGACAAGGGCAAATGTATTGAAAGTTTTTTTCATACAGGGGAGCAATCTTATTTGTCTGAAAAAACACAAAATTTTCAGATTACAACGACTAAATTGGATGGGAGAAATTACTTAGAATGGGCAAGATCTGTGAAACTTGCAATTGTAGCAAGGGGGAGATAGGGACATCTAATGGGTCATACTCCAATTCCAGAGCCTCAAGAAACTCTCTACCCTACCTAGAAACGAGAAGATGCATTAATATCCTCTTGGTTGCTACAGTCAATGATTCCATCAATTGCCAAAACTTTCATGTTTTTAGAATCTGCCAATGAGATCTCGTGTGCAGTAGTAGAGGCTTATTCCAGAAAGAAGAATGTTGTCAAAGAATATGAGATACTGGAAAGAATCAGAAAATGTAAACAAGCCACTCGGTCTATCAATGACTATTATGCAGATCTCCGAGGTCTTTGGGATGAATTACTCTACTATACGAATATCAAGTGTTCTACTTGTTATAACGAAAGAAACGTTGAGATTGAAAAGAAGAAAGTATTTGATTTATTGTAGGGTGTAAATCCAGAATTCGAATCGGTAAAACTGAATATCCTAGGTAGAGAAGAACTTCCTTCCTTGGGCACTGTTTATTCCTTATTAGTCCGAGAAGAAGATCCCCAGAATCTTAAGAAGGATCATGTTATTAGTTCTGATCAGCATGCACTTCAGGTAAGAAGAGACAATTCTCATTTTCGTGGCAGAAGGGGACACCAGAATCGTGGCCGTGACCGTGATCGACTTAACTCAGACGACAGAGACAAACTTGTTTGCTCCCATTGTGGTAAATCTCGCCATACCAGAGACCATTGTTGGGAATTACATGGTAAGCCCGATTACTATAGAAATCGTAATACCTCAGTTCATTTCGCTGAAAGTTTCACTCCCAACACCGATGGAATTCAAGAAATTATAAAAAAATAGGTCTTGAACAGAGATTCTCTGAAAAACCATCTACTTCTTCTACCCAAGCTACAATGACTCAGGTTACACGTACAGTGAAGGGTAATCACTTCTCTCCTCCTCATTCTAAAACTTGGATCATTGATTCTGGCGCTACAGATCATATGGTAGGCGAATTATCATACTTTTCAGCTTACAAGACTCTTAAAGATCAGAAACCAATTAAATTGGCAGATGGGTCTTTCACTTATATGATTGAATAGAGAAGTGTTCCGACCTGTATCTCAGATTTATCATTTGTATATCATGTTCCAAGTTTTCCGATAAATCTTCTATCAGTCAGCTCTTTAACTTGTGCCTTGGATTGCTGTGTAATTTTTCATCCTACTGGTTGTGTATTTCAGGATCTGAAGACGGGGAAAATCTTTGGACATGGTAAACTACATAAAGGCTTATACATTCTTGAAGACTATTCTCCACCTTCAACCTCTTACAGCATTTCAGCAGCACCAGTTCAAGATGCAGATCTTCGTCTTTGGCATTATCGTCTTGGTCACCTCCCAGTATCAAAAATTCCATATGTTATTCCTCACTCTAAAGTCCAGTCTAATAAATCTTAGTTTGAATGTGAAGTCTATCAACTTGGGAAACACCAAAGGGCATCTTACCCTTTAAGTGATTCTCGAAGATGTCAACCTTTTGAACTTATTCACTCTGATGTATGGGGTCCAAGTCCAGTCACCTCTTTATTTGGTCATAAGTATTTTGTCTCATTTATTGATGATTGTACTCGTCTTACAATCGTTTATTTAATGAAAACAAAGTCTGAGGTTTCCTCTATTTTTTTCTATTGTACATAAATTTATTTGTACTCAATTCAATGCTTCTGTTAAAATACTTCGGTCCGACAATGGGGGTGAATATATTGGGACTCAATTAGAAAATTATTTACAAGAGACTACATGTCCTTATACACCTCAGCAAAATGGAATTGCTGAACGGAAGAATCATCATATTCTGGAAGTTGCCATAATGTTTCAAAATTCTATTGGGGAGATGATGTTCTTACTGCTGTCTATCTTATAAATAGAATGCCCAGTAATACTCTTTAGGGGGAGAGTCCTATTTATATCCTTGATAAAGCATTGAAACAATTTCATCTAATTCCTCGTATCTTTGGATGTATCTGCTTTGTTCATATCCATCTTCCCAATCATGATAAACTCGATGCCAAGTCCAATAAATGTATCTTTCTTGGCTACTCGACTTCTCAAAAGGGATACAAATACTATGACCCACTGCTTAAAAAGCTCTATGTTTCCAGGGTTGTTACCTTCTTTGAACTTACTCCCTATTACTCTCCTTCCATGCAGTCTACTCCAACTCCATCCTTTGTCCTTCCATTAGTTCCTAGTGAGGGGGAGTATAATGAGACAGTTGATGAGACGGTTGACAATCAGAGAGAGAAAACACAACAACCAACAGAGATTCAGACGTACAAGAAAGGCCAACGGAAGATTGTGTACTCTCGAGAAGAACCATGTGCTAAAGAGATTTTCCCTGAATCAGATCCTCAAGTGCAAGCGAACAGTGATCTTGAGATTCCTATTGCTGTTCGTAAAGGTAAACGTACATTTGCACGATATCTAATTTCTAATTATGTTTCGTATGCTAACACTTCTCAGAGGTATCAAAACTTCATTATGAATGCTGAAAAACATAAGATCCCTTCGAAGTTTGAAGAAGCAATCAAGTGCCCCTTATGAAAAGCTGCAATTGAAGAAGAATTGAATGCACTCGTAAAAAACAATACATGGACCATCACACAGTTGCCTTTAGATCGGAATGTTGTAGGATGCAAGTGGGTGTTTACTATTAAATATAAGGCAGATGGAACAGTGGAGAGATATAAAACCAGATTGGTTGTTAAAGGATACAGTCAATCATATGGTATTGATTATACAGAAACATTTGCACCTGTGGCTAAACTTACATCAATTAGAATACTTCTCAGTATAGCAGCAAACTTGTGATGGGATTTATGGCAGTTGGATGTTAAAAATGCTTTCTTACAGGGAGACTTAAATGAAGAAGTGTACATGGAATTACCTCCAGGAATGACCATAAATGTGTCATCTTCTAACAAAGTGTGTAAACTCAATAAAGCAATATATGGGTTGAAACAGTCTCCAAGAGCTTGGTTTGATAAATTCAGCAAGGCCGTGTGCAGTCTGGGATACAACAGAAGCCTCAACGATCATACGATATTCTTTAAGAAAGGAACAAAAATATCTATCCTTGCTGTTTATGTTGATGACATTATTGTTACAGGAGATGACCTTGAATAAATATCAAAGTTGAAAATGAGTCTACATAAATTATTTGATATTAAGGATCTGGGTAAGCTCCACTATTTCTTGGGCATAGAAGTTCTCTATTCTAACAAAGGTATTTTCTTAACTGAACGGAAATACCTAATGGATCTTCTTGAGGAAACATAAATGCTTGATTGTAAATTTAGTGACATCCCCATGGAAGTAAACCAGAAATTGTTTAACAGTGACAGTGAAGAGCTCAAAGATATTCACAAATATCAGAAGCTAGTTGGTAAACTCATATATTTGACTATTACTCGACCGGATATTACTTATGCAGTTAGGATTGTAAGCAGATATATGCACTCACCAACCAAACATCAAATGGATGCAGTGTATAGAATTCTTCGATATCTCAAATCAACTTCAGGAATGGGTTTACTTTATTCAAAATCATCCAATTTGGACATTGAACTTTATTCTGATGCTGATTGGGCTGGTTCATATGATGACAGAAAATCAACTACAGGCTATGTTACTTTACTCGGTGGTAATATTGTATCTTGGAAGAGTAAAAAAACAGACAGTGGTTGCAAGATCTACAGCAGAGGCTGAATACATAGCTATAGCACAAGCTATGTGTGAAGGAAAATGGATATCTTCATTGCTCAGTGAATTGGGTTATTCACTTAATCATTCCATGCCACTATATTATGATAGCAGTGCAGCAATTCAGATGGCATCTAATCCAGTATATCATGAAAGAACCAAGCATATAGAAATTGATTGCAATTGCATCAGAGAAAAGATATCTAATCAAGAATTCAAGCTAGAGTATGTTCAATCTATCAAACAGAGAGTTTATTTCTTAACTAAAGCTACTTTGAACCGACAATTAAAGGAGACATTATCCAAGTTGGGTGTCATCAACATCTTTCACCCAACTTGAGGGGGAGTGTTAAGGAAGTCGTGTAATCCTAGTTGAGTCGTGTAATCATAGTTAAGTTGTATTAAGGAAGTCGTGTAATTGTAATCCTAGTTGAGTCGTACAAATACTTATTCACGTCGGTTAGAGTCCTGTGGTAACTTAGAAATAGTTAATACTTATTAAGGGCAGATTAAGAAATCAAGTTAGGAAGAGTATTAATAGGTGATTAGGGTTAGTCAAGAAAAAAGTGGTGGCAGCAGAGAAGCAGCCGACTATCATCGTGGATTAGGGTAGATTGGAGGAATGCCTCCAACCTACTATGATTTGTAAGTTTCTTTGATATCTGAATAAATAAAGTTGTTATTTATTATAATAAAAAAAAGTTTTGAGAGCAAACAAGGGCATTAAGGAAGCCCCAAGAGCAAACAAAACACCCATAAATCCAGTGGTTTTTGGCTTTATATGGTAAAAAAATAATTATCGACTCATATGATATGATGCGATACAACACCATATCGTACGATACGGCCTGATAATAGTTCAAATACAATACATATATCTTAATCATGTCATTCCATGTACCAATACACAATAAACTCGTAGTATGTCGTACACTATGATACAATTTTTAATTTTTTACAACATTGAAAAAAAACTATGTATATACCTATATGTGTTATGCATGTACACAATCAAAATATAACACCTGAGAATTACCTTTTTCCCTCACGATTCTTCTTGAAATCTCATTCAAAACTTCTGCAACTTGAGCATCATCCAACAATGACATTTTCCTTAACTGAATAAGATCTAGAACCACATCAGGATTGAATGGCTTCTCATTCAATGCATATCGCAAGTACTTCCGCAGAACCTCTTCCATGCTAAAGCCTGTCTGGACATGCAAAGGATAAATACAAAGCTTCAAGACATATTTAAAGATCCTAAGAGATTGGTGATACTTGAGTGACATGGACTGAACTTCAACTAGAGATGAAGACCTTAAAAACAAAACCTAGCCAAACAAATGCTTGAGGATTAAGCTTCTAAGAAACTTCATACTTCACAAGAAATGACCTTGCATTAAGTTTGTTCCATCCAAAATCATCAGACTAGGATGTCTTATAAGTATAAGCTCCTTATCTTTTGTTTAACATTAACAGATGAAGAATCCAGACCTTTTTTCATTTATGAACAAAGGGGACACCGGTGGCAGGCCATGGAACCTAACATCTTGTTTTGTTTTCACTTACCCAAATGCTAAGATTGTTCCTACAATCACACAATGAAAACAATTAAACAAACAATCAGCACACAAGGTTGGAGATATTCTACATTTTCTCAACATACTTTTAAGATACTTCAAATCCACCCCCAATCTCATCTTGCTTATCTATAAGTTTTGGAAATAAAGCACGTTGGTCTCTGCACATGTGTGTATGCATGTGTGTGCAGGTGCATGTATGCATGTATGAATGAGTGTGCTTGTGTGTGTTTTCTTGTGACTGCAAATCTCTCTCCACCTTGTAACTGTCTGGCTCAGGCAATCTGCTATACAAATACATGACCAACCACAGCAAGCTTCCTGCCAGGCCTTCACGCCTGGGCTGAAGTCATCCAAATAGCATGTCAGTCAAGGCCACTTAATTGTTTTTGAGCCAAGGAGTCATGTAGCGGCTCCTAACAGTATCTGTAATTTTTTCAAAGACATCCATTTCCAAAACAAACTCAAGGTTCAGGAACCATTCCCGTGCCCTGAACCTGTCACAAAGGTGTTATATGGATAGAAAGCAAGAGACACTTTGTAAAAGATAAGGTTTCTTTGTGCGAGTAAAAAAGGAAAACGGATGGTAAATCTTCCCTTAACACAAAGATTCTGTAGCTAGCAGTAAGTTTGTGTGTATGCATTGCATAATATTAGAACTTAGCAAGAAATAAGTCTTTTAAGACTTTGATGCATATTTGTTTTTGTTTTTTCTTTCGGTTAGTCAGAGGGGCCATCCCCCATAATGAGTATTACATTCAAGACCACCTTAAGAAGGAGAGACCCATATGTTCTGCCAGATACTTCAACAGAATCAGCAGGGGGGACGCTCCCAGTCATGTAAACAAAACGGCAGATCAAAGCTAAGTTTTGCTAACACATCTGTACACTGATTCCCTCTCTCAAAACATGCAGGAACCTTACCTCCCAGTCCCATCTTAACATATCATCAATATGTAGTATGATTGACTGATGGACATAACACTTCTTAGCATAATTCAGCATACTAATAACACAATGCGAGCCCCACCCTACAACGAAATGATGATAGCCAACTGCCATGCTAGTTAGAAACCTGATAGCACTCCCCAGCAATGCATATTTGATTTTCCAAAAACATAGATATCCAGGTACCAAGAATATCTTGAAAAACACTGTTTTCAATTATTAAAGTGGCAATTCAAAGCATTTGATATACATCGCTGTTCATGGGGCTGGTAAATGAACAAAGCTGCTCAGACTTCGGCATAGTTCAAGTTGTCCCTAGCTCGTTCATGTTTGGTTCTTTAGGCCATATGAGATGAAAATGAATATGGCATGTTCACCTCAGTTCAGCTTGTGAGATCTTGTTAAATGACATTTTCTTTATAGTTTTACTTAAATCATGACGTTGAAATTAATGTTAGGAGCAAAGGTTTTGAATATAATTTGTACTTACGCACCCCAAGTAGGACTAGAAGATAGTATGAAGACTGCTTTTTGAGAAGAGTTAGATAAGGTGATTCAAAGGATTCCACAAAGGGAGATGATTTGTTTAGGAGGAGACTTAAATAAACATGTCGGTAAAGTGGCATTACGATATCAAGGTATTCATTAAAACTTTGGTTTGGGGGATATAAATGAGGAAGGTAGGAAGATTTTAAATTTTGCTATGGCATTTGATCTCTTTATAGTCAATACAATATTCAAAAAATGATATCAACATTTAATTACTTATAAGAGTGGCTTATCACAAACACAAATTAATTACTTTATTTGTAGAAAAAAAGATAGAGCGTGTTGTAAAGATTGCAAGGTAATTCCAGGAGAAATCTTAACCACCCAACATCGACTTTTAGTTATGGATTTACAAATAAAAAAATGGATAAAGAAGAAAAGAGTGCATCTAGCTATTCGGACTAAATGGTGGAACCTCAAAAGTGAGAAATAATATATATTTAAATAGAAAGTCCTTCAAGGAGATGCTTAGAATTATGTTGGTACACCTTGTGATATACGGAACAATATAGCTATACATATTAGGAAAGTGGCGAAAGAAATGTTAAGTATATCTAAGGGAGGCATACTGACACAAAAAGAAGCTTGGTGGTGGAGTGAAGTAGTGCAAAATAAAATCAAAGCAAAGAGGGCATGTTACAAATTATATTATGCTAAGAAAATTAGTGAAATTTTAGAGGCTTATAAGAAAGCAAAGGAGGAAGCGAAAAAGGCCGTCAATGAAGCAAAAGCTAAAATTTGAGAGGATTTTTATAAAAAAAACTCTCAAAAGAGGGTGAAAAAGATATTTTTAGGATAACTAGGGCTAGAGATAAGAAAACTAAAGATCTTAATTATGTTAGATACATCAAAGACGAGGATGAAAATTTTCTAGTGACAAATGATGATATAAGAAATAGATAAAAAAAACTATTTTTATAAACTTTTTAGTGAAAATAAAGATGTTAGTATTAGCTTAGGAAAGTTAGCCAAATCAGAAAAGTATATAAACCATAATTTATAATGACGTATTCAAAAGAAGGAAGTCAAAGAGGCTCTTAAACATATAAAGGGTGGTAAATCGGTAGGACCTGATAATATTCCTATTGAAGTTTGGAAAATACTAGGAGAAATAGGAATCACTTGGCTCTTAAGACTATTTAATGAAATATGGAGAAACCAAAAGATACCCGAAGAATGGAGAACGAGTCTTATACCCATATATAAGAACAAGAGAGACATTCAGAATTGTGTGAATTATTGAGGTATCAAGTTAATGAGACATACTATGAAATTGTGGGAAAGAATTATCGAACGTAGGTTAAGACAAGTATTAAATACAACAGAGAACCAATTTGGATTCATGTCAGGCATATCTACTATTGAAGCGATTCACCTTTTGAGACATCTTATTAAACATTTTAGAGCAAAAAAGAAATACCTTCACATGATATTTATTGATCTAAAAAAAACTTATGATAGGGTACCAAGGGAGGTTCTTTCAAGAACCTTAGAAAAAAGAGGTATCCCATTGACATACATTAACCTTATATGAGACATGTATGATGGTGCAAAAACATGTGTGAGGACTCATATGAAGGAATGACAGACTTTTTGAAGTTAATATTGGGTTACATCAAGGATCAACTTTAAGTCCATACTTATTTATAACGGTGATTGATGAGTTAACAAAACATATTCAAGATGAAGTACCTTGGTGTATGTTATTTGCAGATGATATTGTGTTAGTGGAGGAGTATTTGCAGATGATATTGTGTTAGTGGAGGAGTCTAAGGAAGAAGTTAATAGAAAATTGGAACTATGGATACCAGTTTCCAGTTTCAGATTATACGCATAAAATATGAATATTGTTTTCATATAGCATTATTTTCATATGCATAAGAAATTAATGCCATATGAGAACGGTGAGAGTGAATGTACCCTAGCATCACATCAATGTTATGAAGGTAACAGTGATACCGTTGACAAACTTAATGGTTAACGTTTCTTCTGTTGGTCTGGGCATGTCCGTCTGGAAAACAGGAGGGACATAAAAAGCTCATATGTTACTTATTTTACCAAATGCTGGTATCAGTCATCTACTGTCAAGTGTTAAAGGAAAAAATACACAATATGGACATAATTCTCCGCAACTTTTTATTGTTCATGATTTTGCATTCACCTAAAATGTGGTGCAGTTGAGTGTCCGCAGCGAGCCATCTAACTGACATAAGACTGAATAAAATTATGGGAGACTAAATCATGAGAAAATAGTAATACCGCATCATGTACCTTTTTCATCAGTTCCTTTAGAGCTGAATGTTGCAAGGCACTCCTTCCCGGCTCAAAGTATTCATCAATTGACTTGCATAACATGGCGTTCTTATTGACCTAAGAGAACAGAAAAGAGTCGCATTTACAGCATCGGCTGAACAAGGATGACGAGCAGATGTCAAACGAACATTCAGTTCATACAGAAAACTTCTCATGTACAATGAAGATTTCACGATTGCTTAATATTACAGAGATGATTATTACAGAAAACTTCTCATAACACGGATGCGAATTATACATTTCCACAGATAGAAGGTCCCAGAGGTCCCTGGATCATGATGCTATGGCATCACTATGGACAACATTTCACACATAATAGTAGCCACAAAACTGATCGTCGAAAAGAATAACAGAAGCTCCTAATGTTCTCCACAACTTTCATTGATTAACCGATTAGTATTACATCAATTCCCATTTCTTGTTGTCCGTAATCCTCTCTTTTCTCAGGAGTGCGGTCACCCAAATATGTCATGTTATTTAGTAACAACGGGTAGACAACACAAATACCGGAAGAGCAGCAAAATGTTCCATCCCACCTATTATGCCACTAAATTATGATCTCCGAAAAAGTTATCACGCTATAACAGGACTAAATAAAAGTTGTTCGTCGATAAGGGACAAGAATGTCTCACAAGCCGGCGCTTCTGTGCCTTAGGGGAAGTGAACTTTTTCACAGTCTTGACGACGGAGACGACGAAGGAGACGCCAACGTAGGCCAAAGGCAGCGCCAACAACCATGGGAGCGAGCTCTGTCCGACTCTTGGACCTGGAATAGCCTGGGCTACCGTCCCGGTGAACTCCACGAGATCTGCTGCCTTCTCCTGTATCCACGGGAGGTCCTCCTCCACTTCCTCCTCCTCAACTGTTTCCCTTGTTCCCTCGTTCGGTTGCTTGGTACCAGCCACTCCATCCTTCCTCCGAGCCCTCAGCACCCACTGATTTTGGAACCGCCTCAACAGTGTCTGCGGAGAAAATGCTGTTGTGGAGGAACGATCGCTCCTTGAAATGATCGTTGGATAATGGGTACCCCATAGATGTAGCTGTGCAGCGGCCATGAGACAGATAGGGGAGTTTGGTATGCTTCAATTCTTCACCTTGTTACGTCCTCTGTCGCCCAGGCAAAGGAAAGACAGGAAGAGAGTATTGTCATTCGTCCCCCTTTATTTTCCTAGTTTTACCTTTAGCCTCAGAACGTACATATATTTTCATTTAGCTGAGTCGCACCTTTCAAGAAAACGCTTCTTCAATTCTTTGCATTGCATCGTTCATGGTTTTAACAAATGAGAGAAGCAGTCGGAGTCAGATAAGCGAGGGAAACATCAAAATTTTCCACCACCCGACCCGGACAGCCCGAGGCATGTCCCTAAGTCAGTCAATGTGATCTTACCACCGGGTTGAAACATTGAAATGAATTGGGTCCCTCATGCCTGGCGACTGTGTAAATGAAGGGATTGCGACAGCCAATAGGGAAGCATGAGAGTTTCACGCAGGTGTCGCATCCACCCACAAAAACATTCAAATTTTCACAGTTGATCCTATCACAACGTGCTCAAGTTATTTCTTCTTTTGGGTGCATTGAGGGCCGTTGATGGATCTGGAAAACTAAACCATTCAACTCGATGTGGAAGGCTAGGATCGATCTCTCAAATTTCAGCTGCACATAGGAGATGGATCGTAAAGAACCTCCAGACTCCCACTTCACATGAAGAGAGGGAAAAAACAACCGCCACATAAAGGGGGGAAAGGAGCAGGTTCTACGAGGGCATCAGGAGAAAGCAGTTGTCCTCCGTCTCTCTCGATAGCCTGACTTGGGTCACAACATAGAGACAAACAAACAGGGCTATGTCTTATCTGTAACCACGAGACCTTCAAGATGCCATATCACGTGCCTGTCTCAAAAAGTCACCCGATCTACATATCACAATCACCTTAGTCACCACAAAATCCATAATGCTGCTCCAACTTCGAATGCACTCTCTAATTGACCTAGTCATGCCTGCTATCTTATGGTGACCGTGTTCATCATTGTTTGAAGCAAGGACATACTTTTGGACTCCCAGTTGGATTAATGTTAATTATGGTTGGGTTTATTAAATACATGTGTATTAATAATATTTAATTCATATTGATATCTTAAATATTTAATTGATGTATCATTGATATATATGAAAATCCTAAAGCATAAAAAGTCACATGTGAGAGATTTGTGCATATGATGATCATGAGGAGACAAAGTTTAGTGTCATATTAAACAATAATACAAACTCAAATGTTCTTTTATATAGTTGATAACTCATGAAGCTTAGTTTAAAGAACTTGGGAAAGATATGCTAAACCATGTGTGTGTATGCACGTACATGCACGCATCAGGCCTGGGCTTGGTATCCGCACGCACTTAAAGCAAGGTTCATTGAGAGGAAGGTACAGGTATTCATACGTACTCATAGTGGGGTGCGACAAGTCCGCAAGGGCGACTTACACACATAAGTTCTTATTCTTATTTTACTTGTGCTTTTGTTTTTCGTACCTTTCTTTATGACTTACTTTGTATCTACAACGGTTGTTTTTTATTAGAGCATGTTTACTTTTGTTATATATTGGTTTATTATGCTTGTAATCTATGATTTTTGCCAACACTCCTAAAGTCTTTGGGTAACCAATAAACGTAATAGAGTATACCATCCACATCTCACAGTGCTTGCAAATGTACACCTCCATAAGCTCAAATCTCAAAAGAGCGTCTCCACCCACATCACAATTCAGTAGTTGAAAGGGGACAACTTTATGTCTGTCTTTGGATGCTTGATGATGCCTAGTCCATCACCATACTCGCGAATAACTTGTTTTCCCTTGGGAACTCTCTCATATAGCAAATTGGTACCCGCACGTACTTGAAGCAAGTTACCTTGAGAGGAAGGTGTAGGTATTCGTACGTACTCATAGCGGAACGCGACAAGTCCGCAAGGGCGACTCGCACACATAAGTTCTTATTCTTATTTTGCTTGTGCTTTTGTTTTTCGTACCATTTCTTTATGACTTGCTTTATATCTATGGCGGTTGTTTTGAATTGGAACATGTTTATATTGGTTACATATTGCTTTATTATACCTGTAATCTATGGTTTTTGCCAACACTCTTAAAGTCTTTGTGTACCAATAGACATAATAGAGTCCATGGTGCCACCCTTCACATCTCATAGTGCTTGCAAATGTACACCTCCATAAGCTCAAATCTCAAACGAGGTGGCGCAGGGTCTACGCCTACTTTCGGTAGTACCTGATAGTAGTCTCTTCTTGTGTAGAAGTATCTTGTTCCTCTTCTGTATGACAAGTTCAGTAAGGACCTTCATTTTCACCGGATCGAGTATCACCCCAAGGCCTCTGCTTACCTCTCCTTAAACCCCTAGTGTCCTCGCATCGCATCGAGAGCCTCATAGATCCACCAGTCTCTCAATAAATGCAAGAGACGCATACTCGTCCTGCAACTCTACCAGTACATCTCCACATGAACCAATGTTCTAAACTGAAGACAAATTAGAATAGTTGGTTATGCATCTCTCACATAGATATGGCAATTTGAACCCGACCTGTTGGTACCGGCTTGTACACAATTTTTGGGCACGTAAGATTTAGATCCATGATACGATACCTTTAAAAATAAGAGAAAGGGAAAAAAGAAGTAATTAAGAGATGAATTTGAAAAGCAGAATACCTCTTAATGCTCTCTTTCTCGATCCTGTTCGAACAAAAGGGAGGCTAGGGTTTTCATTCAGAAGGCTTCAGAGAGAGCGTAGTGTGTGGGGGGAGCAACAATGGAGCAAGGGAAAAAGGCTCTCAGTTGGTGATTGAAGGTGGTGGTGCACTACGGGGGCAACGGCTTTGGCAAGGCCGTGGTCAGGGCAGTTCGATGGTGACGAGTCGGGTGAGCTTCTCATCAAAGAGAGAGAGCTTCGATCCTCTACTTCTGAGAGAGAGGGAGGGAGGGAGGGAGGGAGAAAGCTCTCTCTACGTGAAGCAGAGAATGTCCGAGAGAGAGAAGAAGAGAGGGATTTGGTCCTCTATTTTTGGGAGGGAGAGAGAGAACGAGAGAGATATCTCTGCGTGAAACAGAGAGTGTTCGAGAGAGGGAGAGAATGTGAGCCGACGGATGCTCACTCACACTCGATTTATGCTCACACACATACATGCTCAATGAACTGAGAACTGAACTCTCTTGCCTTTACAGCGAAAACTAAACTGAGAAAGGGGAATTCAAAGATGTTTTTTCTCTAGATCAATGGATGTTTCGCGTTTCTGCAGGGATTTTCTAACGGTTCATTGATGGATTTTATTGAGGTGTTCTCTTCTTTTATAGATTTTTCGTTTTGTCTTTAAAGAGAAGAGTAAGAGACCAAAATGCAGAGGAAAGGCTGTGCATGCTCTTCGTCCTTGAAATCTTTCATGGTTGTCATGGCTGCTTGTCTGTTCGTAGGTGTATGTTTGCTGGTTAAAGGTAGCCGCTTTTTGTAGGATTTTGCAGCTTGCATGTGGTTGTCTTTTGCAGGGCATGTGATTGCTGGCAGATTTTTAAATTGTGATTCAGTAGATGTTTGTACTTGATCCATCTTGTATTATGACTGTATATGTTCCAAACTGTTGAAACCTTATATTTGGATTTGGTTCAATTGATGTTTATATTCGATCTAGTTTGTATTTGAATCTGATCCGATTTGACTGTATATGTTCCAAACTGTATTCAAACCTTATATTTGGATTTGGTTCAATTGATGTTTATATTCTATCTAGTTTGTGCTTGTATCTGCTCCATCTTGTACTTGAATGTGATCCACCTTATTTTGGCATTTGAATCTTGATCCGATCCGATCCGATCCGATCTGCATCTGATTCATTTTGTGCTTGGATAGGTTCTAATTTGCATAGTATTTTAATCCGATCCAATTTGTATCAACCTATGATTTAGGATTTGATCTTTGGGTGTTCACACGGCCCCAACCTGCCTTGCATGGGAAAACCTGCCTCGACCTGTCTTGAAGTATATATATATATACTCTTAGCTTGTTAGGATTCCCTCTCGTTCCTCTTTACGATTGTGAATCAGTAGTGAGCCCTTCCTCTCCTTTAATCCATAGCCAGTTCCAACCATGAAACAAAATATAGGTTTTGTTTGTTGAAACATCGGCTCTTTACGACCTGTCTTGGTATTTGATGGCAATTATAGGTTAATTTTGCTACTGTTAACTATTTATGTTTTCTGCCAGTGATTTCTTAGTGTTTCATTTGTTTGTTGAAACAAAATATGATCAACTATCACCTTTTATTCTATTTTATGATTGCTAATTTCATAATCAATCTTACTGAAGAAAGGTCTCAATTGCTAGTTCATTTTATTTCTTTTGCATTATTGAAACATCGCCTCTAGTGATATTTCTTGAGGGGATCTGGCTTTAACTAACATTAAATTGCATGATGAATAATGTGATATGAAAGTAAAGATTGTCGTTGCAGGGTTGGTATGGGGCTTAGACCTTGAGACATGCTTGGCGGGGTCACGTGGAGTTCCAATCCAACCCATTGCCATCCCTACTTGCACATATCATACCATTTGTATGTCTCAACTCGTGCTCATGAATATTAGAATGAACTACTGATAAAACTTCTCTCAATGATTTAGTTTAGACATAACTAGTATTCTCTCATCCTCATTGGTGGCTTTCTCTGTCACGGACCACCATAGATTCCCATGGCCATTGAGGTAGAGAGATGCAATAATAAGTTGATATGCATGAGCAATTTGACAACTCCAAAATACTCAATATCCTAGATGATGTTCTCCAAAACCTTGTTATCCTAAGCATTTCTATATCTCTTCGTATTAGAAACTCTAGGATAACCGAAGTAGCAACAGTTGTAGCAATTGCTCGAAGTAGGGCCTGTAGCATCTCCATGTTAAAGAGATGATAGGTTGGACTGATGGAAGCATTCTCCCTACTTTGCATATTGGCCAATTATGCCTCAAACTTGGGACCTGATCTTGCATGGCTGTAATTGTCCCTCCTTATTACCAAAAGTATTCTTAAAGCAGGGTCGATGACCACATAGGAAAAGGAAGATCAATCACAAAACTCTTCAAGATTGACATACACGTCTAACAGGGATGCCTATGATTCAACATGTATAGAAAACCTCAGTCAACAGTTTTTTACTAGTCAAAACATAACCTATTTATGTCTATGATCCAACTTGGCAGGTTTTTCATCAAATTCGTCAAAACATAACCTATTTATGTCTATGATCCAACTTGGCAGGTTTTTCATCAATTTCCAATCCCCAAAGCATGAAAAAATCTATCACGAGCAAGGCCAACCTTACTCTAATACCAATTCTCACAAAACATTTTCTGAATAATCTAAAAAGTTGTACAAAAGCTACATAAAAACTTGTCTTGTGATGGTGTTGTCCATTGCATGTGAATAATTAGCTTGAATTCACCATGATAACACACATACACATGTATAAATGGCAATCTCTCTCTCTCTCTCTCTCTCTATATATATATATACATATATCACAAAGGAGGGAATATAGCAATAAGACCTGATATCAAAGGACAACAAGGAGAAATGCTTGATCACCTAGTCCCATCAGTACAAAAGCACAAGTAGCGTATATAGTGTTTGACCTCATCCACGGTGGAGTTTCTCAACAATTCTCACATGCATTGAACATCAAAGGATACATCCAAAAACCTCTCTACTAAGGCCCTTTATATAAATGACTGGTTACGTAAATAACCTTTACTTAGAATGCCTACTTTATTTAGAAAACATGCTTCTCTTAAGAAATCTGCTTTTACTAGGAAACTTGCTTCTCTTTGGAGACCTATTTCATACTAGAAACTTGTATCAGTACGACTCTACCATCTCATTAATCGTAATAGGACTTCATCTTAATAATGCTTAGATCTTTTTTTACGAAAGATCATGTATTTAATTTTGTCATTTTGAAACCTAAACTTCTCATGCAATAAAATTGTGACGTGAGATTTCCATCCTTAATAAAAAAAGTACCACTCGCAACGGTATCAACTTTTGCTAATGTGATGTTCATATGAACATGTTGATGTGATACCTAAGCTATGCCAATTGCCATGTCACCTAGCATAAATATAAAATTATAGCTTCACCTAATATAAAAATACTAACTATGATAATACTATATTTAATATGATAGAATATAAATTATTTAGTATAATACAATTAATCAATATTAATATTATTTTCTACATATTAATGAATATTAATTGTAACATTCATTATTATGCTATTTGCATGCCTCATATATATATGTGTTATACCTAAATATATAAATACTTGTGTAATTAATATTAATAAAATACTAGATAATATCTATTGGATATTAATTAATTAATATATTATTAGTATATAGATATATATTATTTAATACATATTCTAGAATATAAATATTAATTAATATAAGATGAGGTGGCTTAGGTGCCACATCAGTATGTTGTAGGTGTCCTATCAACAAAAGTTACCACTGTTATAAGAGAGGTTTTTTTTTTGTAATTAATGATTCTTTTATTGTGTAAGAAATTTAGGTTACAGTATGAAAACCCAATACCACATGATATTTTTATGACGGGATATTTTTATGAAATCAAACTTAGACTCCTGATTCAACTAAGACCCCTCAAGGTCTCTAAAATCGCTGTGTGCGTGTGCAGAAGATTCTTGTATGTGGTCTGTGTCATGTGACACAAGAGGAAGTCCACTTAGAATAAAAAAGGAAGTTGCGCAGCGGTTAGTTAAAGTGAAAAACCAAGGAAGTTAGGGAACTTCTTGACTCGACCTCCATGCATCAAACAGTGGGAACCGTTACTACTCTTTGGAGGGAAGAGTTGATAACCAATATAAGGGAGTAAAGAAACAAGATGAGTTATGACCTATTATGCGTAATTTTTTCTTTTTCTAATTCTTCAAAAGAACTAACTGCTTTGGTCGTCGGAGAATTTCTGCCGGAGGTAGCTCCCGATCTCTTTCTATTGCAGGTTCTCTTCTGGCAATATGAAAACCAAAATTTTAACTTGAAGCAGCACGTGGCTGATGTAAAAATTAAATTTCAAAGGAAAACAAAACTAAATTATAGAATACTGTGAGGGAGGACTCGCGACAATTCATTTTGAGCCTCTCCTATGGCGCGTAGCATTGTTACACATACAAACGAAATTCATAAAATTAGTAAGCCCTATTACGAACACACGCTGTAGGAAGAATTGTCTACCTAACCATCATCAACTTTGTGTTATTTGGTGAGGAAGGTGAGAATTTAGCACCTCCACATCCACATAGAAAACAACACCCTCGTCCCCAAAAGTCAAGGTTTGGAAAATTCGGCCACCCTCTTCCGAGCGGTCGTACTTCCCTAGCTCTACTATGCCAATAATGGAGAATTTGGTTCTCTAATCGATGCAGTGGGTATTTAGTAGCTATCATAATTGAAGCAATAACAAGAAACCTAGGTATGCCCTCCAACCAAAATTAAGGGAGTTCCCACCTGCTGCTGTAGTTCACTCTTCAGACGCCATCGATCCTGTACGTGCTGCGATAGATGGCAGAACGACTGAGAGTATATCCCGACGATGTTGAGGCTCGACCAACTGCTCCACTAGCGCCACGCAGTGCGTTAATCTCTGAGAAAGGAAGCCCAATTGCTTACCACCATTTCCAACAATACCGCCAGAATGATTTGCCGGTTAATCGACCACCTCGTGTTGCTAGGGGAAGGAACGGTTGCTGTCGCTGCATTTGTTGCTTCATTTGCGTGGTCTTTATTTTCATCATGGTCATAGCTATTATAGCAGGTGCTTTCTATGTTATCTTCCAGCCGAAGCTGCCGCAGTATTACGTCGATCGGTTGAAACTAAGAGCATTTCGTATAAGCTCAGCCTTTCCGCTGACGTTGTACTCGCAGTTCGTGGTCACGGTAACGGCCAAAAACCCCAACCAGAATATCGGAATTTATTATCAACCTGGGAGCAAGCTGAGTGTGTGGTATACAAACGTAAGCCTCTCTAAGGGAGAGTTGCCGGTGTTCTATCAGACCCACCAGAACACGACGAATCTGAAGGTGGTATTGACGGGGCAGAACGAGATTGGAAGCGAGTTGTGGGGAGCCTTGATGAAGCAGCAGCAAACGGGGCAGATACCCTTGGAATTTCAGGGCGTTATTCCTGTCATAGTTGAGGTCGCAAGTTTGAAGCTGAAGCAAGTCACTTTCATTGTTCGCTGCAATTTGATTATAGATAGCCTGACCGTTGATGGACAAATCAGTATAAAAGCCAATGACTGTCGTTTCAGATTTGCGCTTTAAACGGCCACAAACATGTTTAGGTGTTTCTCTTTCCGTGCTCTCTTTTAATTTTGTCGCACGTATGCTTTCCACAGTCGCTACAATTTCTTGTTTTTCTGTCTAATAAATTAATTTACGCGCTTAAATACAGGAAAAGAATCCGAATGAAAACCCAAGTTTATTTTCTCCTCAGTGTTGGTGAAAAAAATTTGGTTGGAAACCGACTCCTTTTTTTAGGGAATGGTGGAGAACGTAGTCCACTGTATTATACGACGGATTAGGTTCTCTTATGAGCAAGCATATATTAACATTCACAGTATCAATTTCAGTTACTCCTCCACCTGCCCTAAGATCTTTCACTATGCAAGAATGATTACGACGGATTAGGTTCAGAACTTATGTAGTACTTCCTTCTCTAAGTTACAACAATGGGAAATTTGGAAAGAGCACCCCTTTCTAAATTTGAGGACATTTAACAACAAAAACAACAACTAAGCCTTTTCACATACTAGATGGGATCACCTACATGGATTCTTTGTTTCCACAGGGCCCTATCATCTGTCGTACTAGAAGTTAACTCAATATAAACTAGATCATTCTTTATTGTTTCTTTCCAACTCTTTTGTAGTCATTTTCTTCTTCTTTTAACAATTTCACAATCCAGTTTTCATATCTTTTTATGGGAGTGTCCTTGGGTTGTCTTTCTATATGTCCAAACCATCTTAAACGATTTTTCCTCATTTTATCCTCTATTGGTGCTACTCTCAATTTGTTTTTAATAAACTCATTATGTATATGGTCTTTCCTTGTGTAACCGCTCATCCATCTCAACATATTCATTTCTACTTACACATGTTGATGATTAACTGTCCAACACTTAGAACAATAAAATATAACAAGTCTAATTGCCGCTCATTAATATTTACCTTTCAACTTCAATAGTATCTTCTTATCACATAGAATACCATATGCCCCACTCCATTTTAACCAACTGGTATTAACTCTATGCATAAAATCTCCATCAATTTTTGAAAAATTGACCCTAGGTTCCTTACGAGAGATGTAATGTATGTCTTTCTTAATTTCTATTTACTCTCAAGTACCCAAATCATCAAACTTACAAACAACAACAACTAAGCCTTTTCCCATACTAGACGGGGTCAGCTACATGGATTCTTTGTTTCCACAGATCCCTATCGTGTGTCATGTTAGTAGTTAACTCACAATAAGCGAGATCATTTTTTATTGTTTCTTTCTAACATTTTTCTGGTCGTCCTCTAACTCTTTTAATGCTTTCCAAATTTAGTTTTTCATACCTTATTAAAGATTCTTCTTTTCATCTTCTTTCCATATGTCTAAACCATCTTAAACAATATTCTCTCATTTAATCCTCTATTGGTATCACTCCTAATTTGTTTCTAATAACCTCATTATGTATAATTTTGTATGACCACTCATCCATCTCAACATCTTCATTTCTGTCACAAACATCTTTTGTACATATTAATGATTAACTACCCAACACTTAGACCCATAAAATATAGCAGGCCTAATTGCTACTCTATAATATTTACCTTTTAACTTTAATGGTATCTTCTTATTACAAAGAATACCTCATGCTCCTCTCCATTTTAACCAACCAGCATTAATTCTATGCGTAATATTTCCTTCAATTCTTCCATCACTCTGAAAAATTGACCCTAGGTATTTAAAACTTTTCTTTTGGGGGATGCAATGAGTGCTGATTTTAATTTCTATGACCTCTGAAGTAACCAAATGATCAAACTTATATTCCATATATTTTTTCTTTGTTCTACTAAACGGAGGCCTTTGCTTTCTAATGTTTCTCTCCATAGTTCCAATTTTCTATTAACTTTTTCCTTAGACTCCTCCACTAATACAATGTCATATGCAAATAACATACACCAAGGTACTTCATCTTGAATATGTTTTATTAACTCATCAATCACCATTATAAATAAATATGGACTTAAAGTTGATCCTTGATGTAACCCAATATTAACTTCAAAGAAGTTTGTCATTCCTTCATGAGTCGTCACACATGTTTTTCAACCATCATACATGTCTCTTATAAGTTAATATATGTCCATGGAATACCTCTTTTTTCCAAAGTTATCCAAAGAACCTCCCTCGGTACCCTATCATAAGCTTTTTCTAGATCAATAAATACCATGTGAAGGTCTTTCTTTTTTGCTCTAAAATGTTCCATAAGACGTCTCAAAAGATGAATCGTTTCAACAGTAGATCTCCCTAGCATTAATCCAAAATTGGTTCTCTATTGTACTTGATACTTGTCTTAACCTACGTTCGATAATTCTTTCCCATAATTTCATAGAATGACTCATTAATTTGATACCTCGATAATTCGCATAATTTTGAATGTCTCCCTTGTTCTTATATATGGGTATAAGTATACTTATTCTCCATTCTTCGGGCATCTTTTAGTTTTTCCATATTTCATTAAATAGTCTTGAGAGCCAAGTGATTCCTATTTCTCCTAGTATTTTTCAAACTTCTATAGAAATATTATCCGGCCCTACCGATTTACCAACCTTCATATATTTAAGAGCCTCTTTGACTTCATTCTTTTAAATACGTTAGTAGAAATTGTGCTTTATATACTTTTCTATTTCTTATATCATCATTTGCCACTCGAATTTTTACATCCTCGTCTTTGATGCATCTAACATAATTAAGATCTTTAGTTTTCTTATCTCTAGCCCTAACTATCCTAAAAACATCTCTTTCACCCTCTTTTCAGTTGAGTTTTTTATATAAATTCTCTCAAATCTTAGCTTTTGCTTCACTCACGGCCTTTTTCGCTTCCTTCTTTACTTTTGTTATAAGCCTCCAAAGTTTCATTAGTTTTTTTAGCATAATATAATTTGTAACATGCCCTCTATACCTTGATTTTATTTTGCACTACTTCACTCCACCACTAAGCTTCTTTTTGTGCTGGTACACCTCCCTCAAATACACCTAACACATCTTTCGCCACTTTCCTAATATATATAGTCATATTGTTCCACATATCATAGGGTGTACCAACATAATTCCAAACATCTCCTTGAAGGACTTTCTTTTCAAATATATCTTCTTCCTCGCTTTTGAGGTTCCACCATTTAGTCTGAATAGCTCGATGCACTCTTTTCTTCTTTGTCTATTTTTTTATTTCTAAATCTATAACTAAAAGTCGATATTGGTTGGATAAGCTTTTTCCTAAAATTACCTTGCAATCTTTACATCAAGCTCTATTTTTTTATAAATAAAGTAATCAATTTGCGTTTGTGATAAGTCACTCTTATAAGTAATTAAATATTCATCTCGTTTTTTGAAGATTGTATTGACTATAAAGAGATCAAATGCCATAGCAAAATTTAAAATCTCTCCACCTTCCTCATTTATATCCTCAAAACCAAAGTTTTCATGAATCCCTTGATATCCTAATGCCTCTTTACCGACATATCCATTTAAGTCTCCTCCTAAACAAATCATCTCCCTTTGTAGAATCTTTTGAATCACCTTATCTAACTCTTCCCAAAAAGTTGTCTTTATACTATCTTCTAATCCTACTTGGGGTGCTTTAGCACAAACTATATTCAAAACCTCCGTTCCTAACAATAATTTCAACGTGATGATTCGGTCACCATTTCATTGCATGTCTACTACACTATTCTTTAAATCTTTATATATGATAATACCAACTCCGTTTCAAGCCTTTTCTTTACCTGAGTACCATAATTTATAACCTGTATCCTATCTCTTTTGCTTTTTCTCCAAACCATTTTGTCTCTTGTAAACATAGAATATGAATCTTTCTCCGAATCATAGTATCTACCACCTCCATTAGCTTATCGGATAATGTTCCGATATTCTAAAAACCAATATGAATCTTATTATCTAGGACTAGCTTCCTTACCCCCTACATCCATCCATATTCAAAATGTGGAGTACCTTTCTAAAAATTATTCACTACATTCGGGCAACAATGTAGCAGGACTAACTTCTTTACCCACACTCGTCAATGATGTGGAAACCCTCTATACAATTGATTCACTACATTCGGGCAAAAATGTAGTAGCTCTTGCTTACTTATTATTGCATTCGGCCTCTGCAACACGTCGATAGGTGGGGACACTCCAAAGTAATGCTCATAATTTTTGTAATCAATGTTATAAAAATCCGACGAAGTTTTACGCTGGCTGTCGGAAGCCTAACACGACCCTCCTCCTTTATCCGGGTTTGGGACCGACAATGCAAGGGTGATCCCTTACATGGGTGGAGTTTTTCATGACATTTACAATAACAAAAAAAATCAAAATGTTTTATTAAATGATTGTAAGTTACATCTCGGATGAATTAAACGGTCGGTAACGGAAAGCCCAGTAAGAAAATATAGGGAAGGAAAGCCAGACCCTAAAGGAAAATACTGAGTATTCCCTAAATACAACTACAAGAAATAGATTGAAAAATAACCATGAATAGTGCTACGTGCAATTCCATGGCCACTTAAGGTGTCCATTACCGTGAAGTTTGGAAAGAAGGTTCCTTTTCAAATTTCATGAGATTTATAGTTAAAAAAAAAAATCAATGAGATCTACAGTTTAAAAACATCAAAATATTTTTTATTAAAACTCGGACGAATCAAACGTCTAATATCGAAAAGCCTAGTAAGAAAATACATGAAAGTAAAGTCAGACTCTAAAGAGAAATACTCACACTATAAATAGGAGTATTCTTGAAATACAACTACAACAAATACACTGGAAAAGAACCGTGAGCAGTGCTCTGTGCAATTCCATGACTAACCTACTGAGAGAAACCGTATTCATTTCCTAACTCTACCTCTTCATTGCATTTGGTTGCTGAGACAGGGCCGCCGTCCGAGACCATCTTTCGCTGCAACAACACCTTCATCGAGTTTCAGGAAAGCAATCGGGAGTAGGTGGCCCAACAACTTCTACATTATATTTACATCATGAGATTTACAGTTTAAAAAAATCAATGAGATTTACAGTTTAAAAAATCAAAATATTTTATTAAATGACTCGGATGAATCAAACGTCTAATAACGAAAAGCCTAGTAAGAAAATACATGAAAGTAAAGTCAGACTCTAAAGAGAAATACTCACACTATAAATAGGAGTATTCTTGAAATACAACTACAACAAATACACTGGAAAATAACCGTGAGCAGTGCTCTGTGCAATTCTATGACTAACCTACTGAGAGAAATCGTATTCCTTTCCTAACTCTACCTCTTCATTGCATTTGGTTGCTGAGACAGGGCCGCCGTCCGAGACCATCTTCCGCTGCAACAACACCTTCATCGAGTTTCAGGAAAGCAATCGGGAGTAGGTGGCCCAACAACTTCTACATTACATTCCTTCACGTTAAGTTGGGCTTGCTAGACTCCAGGTTCCGAGTCATTGCCTGTTTCTCGAATGTGGTGTTCCCCAAAAGAATGCCCCTGTGAATCCAACAAGTAGGGTTCATATAAAGGCAGTGCAATTGCAATTCTCTCTCCAACAAAAGCAGAACGAGCCCAAATACTCATGGGGCACTGAGGTGTCTGAGTTTATACAATAGGGTTTTGCCTGTGAAAAAGGAAAAGAAAGTTGTTTAACAAGAAAAACATTCAGAGTTTTGGGAATTAGAACAGGCTAATCACCGTTTAATGGACAATGGTTGTGGTGACATTGTTTCTGAAAGAAGAAGATTGATCAAGTTTGGATTGTTGCATTTCACTTTATGGTTAGGAATATGAGACCTCAGGATCATATGATTTCAAGGCGCACATCTTTCGCACCATAGCATTGTCAATAAAGCTATCTCCCGTTTCTGAAGATACATGTCATAAGATGACCTAGAATTGGATCTTTCTTAATCATAAATGTGCATTAGAGCGAATTTTAGCAATTCAAAACAATTGTCAATGTTCAATACCTTCATTTAGATGTGATTGTTTCCCAAAACCAGCATTAGGCTCGTGGCTGATGAACTTGTCACAACGATGATGGCACGGTGAATTGTTGCTCCTCAACGACATAAGCCACTCCCAAACACAAGGGTGAGTTTCTCAGTTAAAAAGGGAGCCTTAGCTTCTCTTGTACATAGATGCACGGAAACTGACCAAGATCATCAAGGTGTTTAACTGAAGACGGCCTAAGTTTTGGCGCAACTATATCTTACGATTGTTCTGGGTCATGCTCGTTATGTGTTGGTCTTTGTGTTAAAAAAACAAGTCAACCAGAGCATGACTAAATTTTTCTGCTTTTTGAGTTGTGGGCATGAAGATCGGCTTTTGGGTTTTCTGGTTTGGTGTTAATGTTCATGTCATCTCATTTTACGTTCATAGAGAAAACTGGTCGACCCAGTCGCAACCCAGATCTTTACACTACTTTGGTGGATTGACACAAACTTTTTGGTCATGTCTGTCATATTTTCTTTTTATGTTTTTTATTATTAAGAACTGAAATATACTCGACACAAGCAAAAGAAACAATGCAAACGCCAACTAGATGTAACATGATTCAACTTAACCAAAATAGATAAGCTTAGTACACGGAAAGAATCTCTCACAAAAACAACCAAAAACACTTCATGATAAAATAATTATAACAAGGTTACACAAGAAGAATGGATTACATCTTCTAATGCCTATCTAATTTTCTTTACTTGATCCACATTTTGTTGCACTTAAATTCGTTTGTCATATGTCGAGCCAACATTTAAATCCAAATCTTATTTCGCTGACAAGTCTAGGTTCAAAATGAGCCAATTAACATATTTCTATTCTAACCTAACTCCAGAACCCACTAAAACAGGTGGACGAGAGCGGGGGCACGACTTTTAACTGTCCATCAGTCATTTTCAAGGTAGCAGCAATACAACGAAGGGAAGCTACTGCAAGTCCTGCACAGTGTGCTCCATTAGGTAACCAAATTATTGCATTCAACGTAATCAAGCGGCTTCCACAAGCCGTGCATAAATGGCCTTTGCATCTGAGCTCCTACTGATACTGCAAAGCAACAAGTAAAGCATTTGAAGCACCCCCAGCCTAAGAACCATTGAAACAATCGATCTTTTTATGCAACTATCAATAATCCGGCAATACACCACACGGAACAGCACTAAGGATTGATACGCATATAGAATAGATGAACTTCGACACTATAAAGGAAACATAGGTGCCTAGTTGGAATTTCATCTTAGATAGCACGACATGTTTCAAAAGCTTACACAACCCAGTCCCAGCCCATTGTGCCTATAGCATCAAAGACCATGTATCCCATGTAAAATACCTGCTTGTGTTATAACCACAGCTAAATACTATAGGCATTTGCAAGACAACCAATCGTTATCAAAAACATGCACCCTGTATCATAAGAATTGAGGCACCACAT
Organism: Brasenia schreberi; assembly: GCA_036023115.1. Classification (NCBI taxonomy): domain Eukaryota; kingdom Viridiplantae; phylum Streptophyta; class Magnoliopsida; order Nymphaeales; family Cabombaceae; genus Brasenia; species Brasenia schreberi. The sequence continues at coordinate 46,468,158 of JAYKKT010000091.1, read as the reverse complement.
CCATCGGGATCAAAAGTAGTCATGTTCAGCAGTAAAGGCACCTAGAATCATATATAAGGACACAAAATTTGCAGGTCCTCCCTGAGAGCCTCCAAAACAACAACTAAGCCTTTTCTCATAGTAGATGAGGTTGGCTATGTAGACTTTGTTAACTCAACAATCAACATAAGCTAGATCATTATTTATAGTTTTCTTCTAATACATTTGTGGTCTTCATCTTCCTCTTTTAATATTTTCATTTTCACCATCTAGTTTCTTACACATTCTTACATAACTTCTTTTGATCTCATTTTCATGTGTCTAAACTATCTTACACGATTTTCTCTCACTTTATCATCTACGAGTATCACCCTCAATTCATTCTAATACCATCATTATGCATAAGGTTTTTTCTTATGTGACTATACATCTATCAAAGCATCCTCATTTCTGCCACGAACATCTTTTGTACATGTTGATGATTAACTACATAATACTTTGAACCATATAACATAGTTTAATATTTACCTTTCAACTTTAATGGTATCTTCTTTTCATATAAAATACTCAATGTACCTCTCTATTTTAACTAACCTACATTAATTATGTGTATCTATCAATTACCAAATAGCTCTAAAAAATGAACCTAGGTACTCAAAACTTTCATTGTAAGGGATGCAATGTATGTAAATCTTAATTTTTATGCCATCTAAAGTAACCAAATGGTCAAACATACATTTTATATATTTTGTTTTTGTTCTACCAAGTCAGAAGAGTTTTCTAATATTTCTCTCTATTGTTCCAATTTTCGGTCAACTAAGGTAAATAAATATGAACTCAAAGTTGATCATTCACACAATTAATATTAACTTCAAAGAAATTTATCATTCCTTTATGAATTTTTAGATATGTTTGTGCACCATCATACATATCTTATAAGATTATTGTACGTTAATGACATACCTACCTTTTTCACGGTTCTCCAAAGAAATGAAGAATATCTCTTGGCACTCTATTGTAAGTTTTTTCTAAATAAAAAAATATCATGTAAAAGTTTTAAAATATTATATAAGATGTTTCAATGGTTAATAACCTCAATAGTACATCTCCCTAGTATGAACCCAAATTGGTTATTGATTGTACTCAATACTTATGTCAACCTTCATTCAATAATTCTTTACCATAATTTCATAGTATGGCTCATCAACTTGATTCATCGATAATTCATATAGTGTTGAATGTCTCCCTTTTTTCATATATTGGCAGAACAATATTCTTCTTCCATTCCTCATTCATTGTGCAAGGACTAGTTCAAAAATAAGTAGTCAATATACAGATTTTTTTGAAAATAGATTTATTGCTAGTAGTAGAATCTTTTTCCCATCAGACCCTTGTCATGCAATAAGAAAAGTTAAAAGTACAATTTCCTTGTTTTGCTAGTTGATCCCAAGAGGTTTAAACAGATTGGTCCCATTAGCACAATGGATAGATCGAGCTTGAAGATAAATATCACCTTTAGGACTAGCCTCAGCTTAATCTAGGGATAAAGTTGAGTTTAAACTTTGAATAGAGACAGCTTGAATTAAGGCAGAGTTCTAATAGAGGAAGCTACAAGCTTTTCTCTATTGGTGGTCTAAGCTCTTTGTGCCAAACTTCTACACACTTCAAGTGCATAGAAAAATAACCCAGTTTTGTTTTTAATATATGAAACGTGATTTAGTCACTTTCATGTGTTTGACGATCTGGAAATTTTAGGATGGAACGATTTTACACTAAAAAGATGATGGAATTTCTATTAGAAACTTTAAATTTATTTTGAATTTGAAAGATTTATCTTATGGAACTTTCCTATGTTGTAATGCTCTGTGAACCTAAGTTCCTTTTGCTACTTTTATTTCTCCAAGTTCAACAATTTCTTGATGAGCATTTGAAAAGAAAAAAAGCAAAGACCACAATGCCAACCCGATTTGTGAACTTTATCAGAAAGCTTCACTTAGTGACTCTTGAAACATAATGAATTTCTTCCGAAGTTCTTTCCAAGTGTTCTAGCTATAGATTGAAATTGAACACCATTCGGCCATAGGCATGGATCCAAACTTTTCTCCAACCAGATTTACATCTAATTACCTTCTTCCCTGAATTCTAGTATCGTATAGCTGTACCAAAAAAAACATATATAAAATCTACGTTTTAGAAAAGACTAGAAGTTGTCAAACAACATCTTACCAATAGAGGAGATCGCCACTAGGTGTCATCTTTTGGGAAATCCATTCAGGAACAAGTTCTTCCAATAACTTCAATTGTTCTTCAATCACACCTGCGATTAACTCCAGTTAACACCAGCTCATGGTACCGAACAAACAGACAACCTTTGGAAAATTTGCTTACTTGGTTCTAGCATTTCAGAATTGTACGTGAGTATCTTGTGCAGAAGCTCTTGTTTTGTAACAAAGGTGCACTTCACTGACCACCTAATTCTGCAGATTGTGGTAAAGAGACCAGGCAAGCAAAGTAACATATCACGACACGTCGAAACAGTCTCATCCTTGTAGCCCATAGTTCTTTGGTTTTCATTGTCTTGGACCTATATTCAGTGACATCACCGACTTTTATAACCTTTAACAAGATTAGCAAAAGCATGTATGCGATTGTTCATGGTCAGAATTGAACCTACAGTTTATAGAGGAATGCAAAATTTCATTCTGGTTCATGTTAAATCAACCAAGTTTAATGGCAAATGAACTTAGTCACAAGAAATTATTTGCAGCAGCAATCTTGTACGTGGAAGAATCATTTGCTAAATATAAAACATCAACAACAACAACTAATCCTTTTCCCATACTAGATGGGGTCAGCTACATGGATTCTTTGTTTCCACAGAGCCCTATCATGTGACATGTTAGCTAGATCATTCTTTATTGTTTCTTTTCAACACTTTTGTGGTCGTCCTCTACCTCTTTTAATACTTTCCAAATTTAGTTTTAGTTCTTCTTTAGATCTTCTTTCTATATGTCCAAACCATCTTAAACGATATTCTCTCATTTTATCCTCTATTAGTGTCACTCCTAATTTGTTTCTAATAACCTCATTATGTATATGGTCTTTTCTTATATGACCACTCATCCATCTCAATATCTTCATTTCTGTCACATACATCTTTTGTACATGTTGATGATTAACTGTCCAATACTCAGAACCATAAAACATGGCAGGTCTAATTGCTGCTCTATAATATTTGCCTTTTAACTTTAATGGTATCTTCTTATCACAAAAAATACCTTATGCTCCTCAACATTTTAACCAACCAGCATTAATTTTATACGTACCATCTCCATCAATTCTTCCATCACTCTGAAAAATTGACCCTAGGTATTTAAAACATTCTTTTTGGGGTACTCATAAAGTTGACCCTATAAAACATGTGTAAAGAAAATCTAAAAGCAACATAACATAGTTTCTTCAAATGCTGACAATATACCTTCTCATCGGCAATTGATTTTGTCATCCACACCCAATGCTATTGTATACCAATAGTTACAACTAGGGCACTCAAAAGGTTGGACCTTCATCAGAGCCAGGAGGCTCAAGATTTCGATCCAACTCTACTACTTAGCAGTAGTCCAGGTTCAGGTCCAGCAAGGCCTAGAATATGCAAAAAAGAAAAGCGTTTACCTATTCTCACAAGGAAAACATAAATCATACACCTACAGTCCACTCCACGTGCTACTCAGATTTCGGGCCTAACCAAAATAGTAACGAGACCTTTGTACCAAACCGTGAACCAAGTAGATCCAGTAGAGATCAAGCATTAAGCAGGCCATATTGGAGATGTTGACAACCATGGTTGGAATGCTTTTTAGCAAATATAACAATGATTTGTTAAACTAACCAAAAAAGCTGGAGATGTAGTGAGGCACAGCAACCTAATAACCATTCTAGAAGAATAGAAGCAAACCTTTTCTGGGAAGGCAGCAGGAATTCTGCCATCCGTTCCTCCATCAACAAGAGGTTTATCAAGTAGTCCAAGTTCAGAAACAGGGAAATTCCTTCCCTTGTATTCTTCATTTAATTGTAAAATCTGCTCCGAGAAATTACGTTCAGCATCCTCACCAGTGAAGTTTAGTGCTCGTCTTGGATTTATACTTACTGAACTTCTCAACTCAGCAGATACTTTACGCACCATTTCACCTGCAACATTTGACGCAGTTCTCACTGGAGTTGGAGGATGCTTCACCAAACTGCAATGAATCGAATGGGATTTGATAGATGTTGCACATGCATTCAACTTCATCTTTTCAAAGTTTGAGTCCACCTTGATGGGGCTACTATGTTCCATGAAGACATTGAAAGCATGGCCTGTAAAAGAATTGGGAGATAATGATGATAGAAGTGAGGCCTTCAGTTCCTCGTGAAGTTCCACAATAGGAGAAAGCCTATGTTGGAATGATGATGAAAAATAAGAAGAGGGCGTTGAAGACATGTCATCACCAGAACCTGCCGCCACTGAGGATGGTGTTTCGATGGAGAGGAAGTTATTGCACCTTGAATTGAAAGGTTCCGGTAATGTTACCTCTGGAATGCAAAGGGCCTGCACGCATAGTAGGACCTCTTGAAAACCAATTGCCTTAATGGAGAAAATCAAGAACTCATGACGAACAATATCTCGAGGAATAACCAATCAAATAGCCTAACTTTGCACTCTTGAAAATTGTAAGCGTCACAAATAGATTAGAAACATGAGGCATAGTACACAGGGTTCTGAACCTTAAACCAAAATGGCAAACTCAGTTTAGTAGAAACTCCATTGTGAACATCAATTTGACTTCCCTGATCACTGAAGGCAAAAATGGTCCAACATATTCGCAGTGGGGCTTGTTTCAATTACACACCATAAAATATGATGAAATATGTCATTACGGTTAAGAGAACAGTAAGGAACCTGACGTTAACTAAAGGCCTATCACAGACTGGTACATTGTTAACATATACTTAATTTATTAATTAGGTCAATTATTAGTCAGGTTAGGTAGGGAAAGGTTTTCCTTTTCTTTTTTATTTAATATGTATGTAAGCAGGTGAGGCTCTCTTGGCCACAAACCTCTATATAAATAAGCCCACTTGGTTGTAAATACACAGCCTCAGTGTTTATGTATATGAGGTTGTTATCAACTTCTTGAACATCTTCTTATTTCTGTAAGCTCTATTTGAGATTGTGGATCATTATTGTTGGATATACGAGCATGGAATTGTCTTGAAGATCTCGTGGTTGTGAGTCTTTGAGGTTTCCGTCACCTATAACACACACAATCTCTCTCTCTCTCATGCTCTCTGACTTCGGAGCTCCTCAAGAAAGTGAAGAAGCTGCTCCTGGGGAAATTCCTGATCCCAGCTATTACTAAATACAAAATGGGTCTATCATATTTGCAGTGGGCGCTTGTATAAATCTCACAGGCTGTAAAATTTTGGAGTTGATACCAATGTTATTGGTATCATACGATATGGTGCGATACGTATTGTATTGTGATTTCACGATACGATACAACCCATTATATCGCATACAAAAGATTATCGGGTCGTATCGCAAAATACGACTAAAGACCCTTATAAGGGGTTCATGGCCGAATAGAAACCCACGTTTTTGCAGGGTTTCTGGCTTGTGTTCAATGCTCCCAAACGCTCTCAAGTATGTCTCCGGTGACTCCTCTCTCTTTGGTGATCAATGATCCAAAAAAAGTGCTCCAAGACGTCCGTGCAAGGCTTCCAACTTGGGTTGTAGGTATACTTTGAGTTTTTCATTTTTTTTGTATTTGTTTTTTATATTATTTGTATTTTTCTTTTTTTGAATGACAAGATATGAAGTTATGAAGTGCGTGAGTGTGATTTTTATTGTATTCGTGACACTCTATTTGAGTGTTATGTGAAGGGGATTTATGAAGTATTTTTATTTTAAGGTATTTTATTGGATTGAAGTGTTCAATTTAGATGGCAAGAATGGGTGTTAGGGACTCTCAATCTCGGTCTGATGATCCGGCATCACAGGGAAACAAATTAAAAATAAAATATTTATTTTGTAAAAAGGTGGTTAGTAGTAGAATTTTACGATTAAAACTATCACCTAGTAGGGACTACGAAATAAGTTGCTCTTTACACGAACATACAACAACAACAACTAAACCTTTTTCCATACTAGACGGGATCAGCTACATGGATTCTTTGTTTCCATAGATCCCTATCGTGTGTCATGTTAGCAGTTAACTGATAATAAGCTAGATCATTCTTTATTGTTTCTTTCCAGCACTTTTGTGGTTGTCCTCTACCTCTTTTAATACTTTCCAAATTTAGTCTTAAAATAATTTAACTCTTTACACGAACATAATTAGAAAATTACCAGAAGTCATTAAATGACAATGTCTACAGATGATTGACCACATACATGAGAGGGTTGTTGAAGATGGCAAGAAGTTGCTCTTTGCATGAACATAATTAGAAAATTACCAAAAGGCATAAATGACAATGTCTAAAGGTAATTGAGTAAATATATAAGAGGAAACAACATAAGGATGATTTAGAGATGTTTGAGAAAGAGGATGATGATGATATTGATTTGGGTGATAGTATTCTTTTTGATGCAGAGGTTAGTAGTAGTAGTTCTCAACTATCAACTAGGGAAAAGAGGATTGTTGAAGATGTTACAAGTGAAAGTGGTAGAAGAGGAAGGAGTAAAGGAAGAGCTTCCTCTGTCATACAGTCACTTTTCCCTTAAGCTGGAATTCGTGTTGCTATTGCTTCAAAACAATTGCATGAATAGGCAGACCTTGTGGTGGGCTTATGGTTTTATAATGCATGCATTCCATTTAATACACCAAACACTTTTTATTTTCAAGCAATTGCTAACATTGATCCAAGATATAAGATGTCTTCTTATCAAAAGTTAAGAGGAAAACTATTACATAAGACTGTCTTTAAAATGCAAGAATATTGTTCAACTTTGAGGGAGTCAAGGAAGGAGACAAGATGAACTATCATAATAGACGGATGGACACATAGGCAAAGGACTTTGTTAAACTTCTTATTTATTGTCCTAAAAGACTTGTGTTTTTGAGATCTCTAGAAATGTCTATAACAAAGATTATGCTTCAATGTGGTAACGAAAGGATGATGAATATCACCTCAAAGTATCACTCGCAAAAGTTTTAGAAAATAATGTTATAATAAAGTATATGCAATAATATTAAAAAAATTATTATTTAGCCACAAAAGGTTTGATAAAATCCATTACATTGAAAGCTATATTTATAGAGTACATGAGGCATAAGAGAGGAGAAGAAGAGAAGAGAAGAGAGAAGGAGGAAGAGAAGAGAAGAGAAGTGAAAGAAAGGAGATGGCTGCCAGCCAGCCCCCAACAGCTGCTGCACTAGCCGTTGGGGGCCCTGACTGCTCGGGCCTATAGGGCCGAGCCATTTGGGCCTATTTTCTAACACCCCTCCTCAAACTGACAGCTCTATGACACAAAGTTTCTCAATCAAAGACTGAAATCGATGAGCAATCTTGAATAGTTGAGAGAAACTTTAAAGAGTTTTTCTATAAGAGACAAATTTTGTAAAACCGAAGAAGGCATCCGATTAATTAAATAGACTGCAATCATAATCGCTTCTGCCTAGAAATTCTTAAGAACACCACTTGATAAAAGCAAGGTTCTTGTGGTTTCCAAAATATGTCCATGTTTACATTCGGAAATACCATTTTATTGGGGAGTCTTAGAGTAAGAAGTTTGATGTATAATTCCAAACGTATCAAGAAGATTTTTAAATTCCTTTGACATAAACTCTCCTCCTGAATTGAATCTAAAAATCTTGATTTCAAAAACAAATTGATTTTTTACAAGATTATGAAAGATAACTAAATTTTGAAAGACATCTGATTTTGCTTTTAAAAGATATACCTATGTATACTCATCTATGAAAATGACAGTAGGAAATGTCTCTTTTAGACAAAACAGGTGTCAGTTCCCATACTTGTGAACTATTTCGAAGAGTCTTATAGTAACATGTGTTTTGTTTAGAAATCAAAGATATTGCATTTTACCAAGAACACAATCTTTGCAAGAAAAATATTCCTTAGACTTTATTTCAAGAGGACATTGATATAATTTTTAAGCATTGAGATGTTTTAATCTCTTATATCATAAAAGAGCATCATTTGTAAAAACAATAGCATATCCTATACTATACAAATAGTCCATGATATAAAGTCCGCCCTCTCTATGGCCACGATTCAATCACCTTCTTCGAGATGTGATCCTGTACAATACATCCCGTGGATGAAAAGGTTACAATACAATTTTTATCTGAAATTTGAGATAAAGAGAGTAAGTTTTAATTTAGTTTTGAAATAACACTAATTTTGGATATTTTAAAATCTTTATTTTGTAAATCACCAATTGTATCTACATCTAATTTTGTTCCATCCACGGTCTAAATACACGATAAAGATTTTTTAACACATGAGTTTCAAATTCTTTCATTAGAAGTCATATGAAACGAAGCACTCGAATCAAGAATCCAAGAGGTCATACCTTGAATTTCATTTGTACCAACTGTTGCTTTCTCCTTCATTTGAGCTTAAGTTGCTTCACAAGTGTAAGGATGAAAGATGAAGCATGTTCTTCCACTAAGGCCACCTTTTTTTTAATTTAGGAAAATTTGGCCCAGTGTTGTTCGACAAGATCGTATCATGTATCATTTTGGTCCACGATATGGGTTTATCATATTGTAGCGTATCATATTTTAATATTAAAAAATTAGTAAAAATCTTTAAAAAATAAAAAAATCTTAAAAAATAAAAAAATCTTAAAAAATCAAAAGAAATAAAAAAAACCTGATAATTGCAAAGAATTCATATAATGCAAAGTTTAGTACATATTGATCATTCACCATTGAGTAATTAAAAAAATTACATATTTTGAAGCAAAAAATGAAATACATTTACATATTTTAAATTTGTAATGAGGATCATCAACTAAATAATCTCTCCTTGACGAAGATTCAAAGTTTCTCACCACCTTCTGCTTGAAAATCAAAATCTTCATCTACTTGATGATGTTGTTGTGCTCCTTCAAAATTAATCCATGCAATGTCTTCTTCGGTTAAGAGTGTTGGAATTTGGGAGTAACGTAACGGAAGATCAAACAACAAAGATTAAGAACGTTAAGATAAAAAAACATGAGAGATCGGAGGACGGGGCAGACCTCAAATGGAGGCCTCCCCCTTTCTTTCTCTCTTTCTTCATATCAACCTCTTAACCCTAATACAAACTTCTAACCCTTATATAATGGGTTGTGAAACAGAAAAAAACTAAAATGCCCTTAGTACTACGGGCAATTACAATAATACCTAAAATATCAAATTTACTAAAACCGACACTAAAAGCATATTCTTCAACACCCCCCAAGTTGGAAGTGAGATACTTCGAACTCCAAACTTACCAAAAAACTGATTTTTTTCTATTTTCCCAACCCTCTTGGTTGTCCACTTTTCATCGACCTTAGCTGCAACATTCTTCGTCAGCCTTCATGGCTCTTATTCAGTAGCTTTATGGCCGCACCAATCTTCAGCAGCTTCTTTGGTTGCAAAATCTTCAACTCAGCCTTCTTGGCTGGTAATTTTCAACACTTCTTTGGCTGCAACATCAACTGAGCCTTCGTGGCTGGTCATCTTCAGCGACTTCTTTGGCTGCAACATCTTCAACTCAACCTTCCTGGTTGGTCATCTTCATCAGCTTCTTTGGCTGCAACATCTTCAACTCAGCCTTCCTGGTTGGTCATCTTCAGCAGCTTCTTTGGCTGTAACATCTTTAACTCATCCTTCATGGTTGGTCATCTTCAGCAGCTTCTTTGGTTGTAATATATTCAACTCAGCCTTTCTGACTGGTCATTTTCAACATCTTCTTTGGCTGCAATATTTTTCCATAGCTTTTTTTGCTGCGAAACACATTTTAGCAGTCCTTACTGCAATCTTTACAAAAATCGACAGATTGGAGACATTCCATTCAATCTGCCCATAACTTTACTTCGATGCCCACACATGGCTACCTCTCTTTCTTACTTAACTCATCAGTATAGCAATCCATCCAATCTCATTCTTCTACATTTTTTTTTCGAATTTTTTCAGCCCTCTTGAGCATTTCCTCAAACACTTCATGCGCAGGTAAATATCTCTCTTGAACATTTCATCAAACAGTTAACATGCTCTGAAGATATCTCCACCCTGAAATCTTTGTTTCTCAATTGAAAGATCTCTAATTACAGCAGCCATTTTGACCTCAAGAGAAGACACTTTAGCCCATGTGCCCTCTCGTGCCACCTTTTCCACTTCTAGCTCCTCCCTTAATTTTGTCATTTCTACCTCCATACTTTCAGCCTTATTTCTAGCACCTGAAGAAGCAAGTTGTTCCACGTGAAGCAAAGCTTCTAATTGCCGAACCTCTTTCTCATATTTAACAAAACTTTCATGTGCATCCTCCAGCTTATTTCTTAATGATTCCACAAGGACACGGCTTTCTTTATCTGATTCCTGAAGTATATTGATAACTTCCTGTAGCTCGTGTTGTTGCCTTAAGGCAGCATCATTTTGCAGCTCTCTGCGGTGCAAACTTCAGATCTTTTGCAGCCTTTTCTCTTTCAATGCTTCATTGATTACATTCTTCCTACAGATGTGATTCAAGTTCTGATATAGTTGCTTTCTGACTACTGATGATTCCGTCTGCATCAGCCCTTGACTGTATGGAAGCTACAAGACGTTCATGAAGATCATCAATGGAGTTTTTCCTATCTGCAGATACTACCCAAACTTCATCCAATTCCTTTTTGTTTAGCCTCCAATTTACAGCGAGCGTCTTCAATTTCATGAAGATATGAAAGGGAAACGGATTCTTTCCGCTCTCTCAATTCATTTTCATGATGAATTCACTGTGCAAGGTCTCACATCATCAAGCAAAATAGGACCATTAGGTGCACCGATGTCAAGGCCTTTGGGGAAAGGGGAACGAGGAAGGCCCAAGCATCAACTTGGTCAGAGGGGGGTCCAAGACACTCTGTCGTGATCTTCTGAGTGGCATCCTGAAGCAGTTTCTTCATGCCCTCGCGATTGATAGGCGTCAAGATGCCTTCTTGCAGCATTTGTTGATAAACCCACTCGATCAGTTTGTATTGACGAACGACGAGCAAAGAGTACAAATACTACAAAATGGCGTTAACAAGTGTTTGAAGGGTCTGTAATTGAACGTCTTCAATTTGATAAATCTTTCTACATTTTTTTCTCGTCAATCCAGCCTCCCCACAGGCACAAATGAGTATATCGAATGTTCTCGCAATCCTCACGACGCCGTTCTCGGTCATTTCGTCGATGAGCTTCCAAATAGCTCTTAATTCATTACAGTCGGCGAAGATTTTCATTATGAGATTGTAAGAGGATGAAGTGTGGCAGAAATAGTCTATGAGTCCGCACCAAAAGAAGAATTTGTAGGCTAGTTTCGTGCATCTCGACTTGTTTACATCGTTAATGGATTTGGAGATCTTGATGGGGACTTCTCTGTCTGGCGGAGGATTTCGGTTCTTCTTTAGTAAGGGTTTAGGGTTTCCTACGATTTTGCATTTTACCAAATCTTTTTCTGCGAATTCTTCCTATTGTTTCCACCGGTAACTTCGCCCCCCGGCCCCGCTAAAGCCAATGACTTCCTTTCCCGGAGGAGGCTTTAGGGTTTTTCGATACAACGATTTGCAACTTGTTTTTGTTCTTCTTCTCATCGTACGTTTATGTTCGGTCAGACCTCGCAATAGATAGTTTTGACATACGGATCTGACGAACGCCTTTGATCTTCTCCCCCTACATCTCTGTTCTAGGGTTTCTGAGTCCCACTCTCGCTAATGTCATCATTGGCGTCTTCTGCCTTCGGCCATCCTCTTCAGGGAAATCGGCTATCAGCGTCTCGTCACCTTCACTATTCGTCGTCGGATTATTCACGGTTCTGAATCTCGCATCATCTCCTCCGAATACACTCCTCGAATAGAGCATCGAGCGACCCATTTGGCGAGTACGATCGGGGCTATTGATCAGTTTATTGGCATTGAGAGACGCTTGAACAACTCACAGCCGCTACTCCCATTGATCGAAATCTTTGATACCATGTTGGAATTTGAGAGTAGCATAATGGAAGATCAAGCAACAAAGATTAAGAACATTGAAGATGAAAAACATGAGAGATCGGAAGAGGGGGCAGACCTCCAATGGAGGCCACCACTTTCTTTCTATTTTTCTTAATATCAACCTCTTAACCCTAATACAAACTTTCAGCCCTTATATAATGGGTTATAAAACAGAAAATAACCAAAATGCCCTTAGTACTATGGGTAATTACAATAATACCTAAAACATCAAATTTACTAAAACCGGCACTAAAAGCATATTCTTCAACAAGGAGTGCATTTTCTTCGTTATCTTCCATAATCTACTCATCTAATATATCAAAATTAACAAATTGCTATCTTTGTACATGTAGTTGATACATTTGCTAATTTTCATATATGAGCAAAACGATGAGCTCCATTTCTTTGATTATCGAGTCTAACACCCCAGTGATCTGATATTATTACTTGATGATTTCCTCTTTTTCTCTTACTAGAGACCAGCTTTTTAATTAACGCTTGAAGTGGTTTAAAATTAAAGGATGATAGATGGATGTTGTGGGTTAAAATCAGGTCATTTGATTACTTTTGATCTCACTTAACAGCTAAGCCTCACACACGTTGATCATGTTCACTCAATGGAAGTCATGTAAGGTGAACCCTATAATAGTGAAATTGTGAAATGCCCACTCAATGAACTGAGGCAACCAAATTGTTTTCATTGTTTTTTATTTCATGAAATTAGAAATTGGTAACAGAAATATACCAAAAAGTTGGCAACATAAAGGGAAATGATTTTGTCACAATTGTTATTTGTTCATAAATTATTCTTATTCAATAAATTTCTTATAAACTAACTCGAATTTACATGTTACGTTGTTACATACAAGGAATGAGCTTGCAATCCCAAACGAGCATACTGGAGGATGCCTTGGAGAGAAGTCAAGAGAGGCCAAAAATTTGTAAAAAAATTGAAAAAAAATTGGGCATATCACACGTATCGTACGATATGGAGGATACGGATAACACTAATTTGGCCTCATGTACTCGACTTCTCTATAATGATGGCAAATGACCTCTTTTCTTGTTTCGCTTGATTTTTCGTTCTTCAAATGAGGACGATAAGCCTTCACATTTACTCCAAGTTTAGATGGAGTAAGTATGATATCTCTTTAAAGCTTAGCTTCATTCATTCTTGTTTTTACCATTTGAAGATCGGCAAGTACTTTTTTTATAGAAAACAGATTCTGATGAATAAAAGATGACCTAACTCCTTCAAATTCTTCTCAAAGACTTCGTAGAAATTAATATACAAAATCTTCATTGTCTTCACATTGTCTCTTATTAAGATATTATGTATATTTCTTTTTATAGCCATATAGTTGGTTCCAAATATTGTAATATTCACCAAAGAAATTGTTTACCCATTTATCTCCTTGCCTAAGGAAGATCAATTTGTCTCTTAATGCCATTTTATGAGCAACATCACTTTCAATATGAGATTTTTTCAAATATTCCTATGTTTCTCTTGCATTAATGAAGTCGACCAAAGAGTCCCTAGTTTGCTCATTTACATTATTCATTAGCACCCATTAGACAGTTCAATGACCTCCTTGGTATTCTTTCTTTTGCTAAAGTGTAACATTAACGGAGGGTTATACCTTCGAACCACTTATATAGCCCCATAATTTTTTGAAATATAAATAATTTTCTATAGTTTGGACCCATGTTTTGTAGTTTGAAGGTGTTAAATGGAAACTAAATCTTTCCTTTTCATTGATATTTCAAGAAAAAAATAATTACAAAGAGGTAAACTTACAACAAAATCAAGAGCACTATCAACATCAGTGTTATCTGTATCACATTATGGGCAACCACGATACGATACACTAGGGTATATCGTTTTAGTAAGTGTATCGCACGGTATCATGCGATACGGTGCGTCTACGCCCTGTGACCCTTATAAAGGGTCCCCAACCGAATGAAACCCGCGATTTTTCGAGGGTTTCCTCTTTCTTTTTGGGTTTCTTAAGCTCCCTAAAAGTCATTTTTTGCCTCATTGGTGTTCAAAGCTCCAAAATCGTGCCCTACGATGTCCGTGCAAGCCTCCAAACTCGGATTTAGGTATATTTTTATGTTTTTTCCATTTTGTTCTTTTATATTTGTTGTTTTTTGTGTTATTTCATTTTTTTTGAATGACAAAATATGAAATTAAGTGTGTGTATACGATTTTTATTGCATTCATGAAGTACTTTTTATTTTTGAGGTTTTTGTTTGAATTAATGTACTCCATTAAGATGGCAGGAAGGGGTGGTACAAAGTCTAGAGACTCCCATTCTTGATCTGATGATCCGGCATGACAGTGGGGTATACCCATTGAGGGTTCCAGTTTAAAGATCAGATGCTTATTTTGTGAAAATGTGGTTAGTGGTAGAATTTCAAGGTTGAAACACTACCTAGCAGGGACCAGGAAAGAAGTTGCTCCATGCACAGGCAGAGTTAGAAGTTTGCCACAAGGTATTAAATGGCAATGCCTGAAGATGATTGAGAGTATACAGGAAAGGAGACAACAAAACGATGATTTCCAAATATTTGAAGAAGTTGTTGATGCTACTGCCACTGGAGTTGGATTCACTGATAGTTTGCCTTCAGATGCTAGAACACAGATTGATAGTAGCAGTTCACGAGCACCTAGCAGGAAAAAGAGGGTTGCAGCTGAAGACTTTGGAGGTGGCAGAAGAGGAAGTTCGGGAAGGAGTAGAGAAAGAGCTTCTTCTACCATACATTTGTTCTTTCCTCCTTCCACTACACTTGGTGCTTAACCTGAAATTCGTGCTGCTATGGCTTAAGAACAGCTGCATGATCAGGCATACCTTGCAGTGGGGAGATGGTTTTATGATGCATGCATTCCATTTAATGCAGCAAAGAATTTACATTTTCAAGCAATGGCAGATGCAATTGCTAACATTGGTCCAGGATACAGGATGCCTCTTATCAAAAGTTGAGAGAGAAGATATTAGATCAGACCGTCATTTAAGTGCAACAATACTGTTCAACTTTAAGACAGTCGTGGAAGGAAACGGGATGCACTATCATGGCAAATGGATGGAATGATAGGCGAAGAAAGATATTGCTAAACTTTCTTATATATTATCCTAAAGGACTCATGTTTTTAAGATCTCTAGATATGTCAGAGGAGAGGCACACTGCATAGATCCTACGACAGAAATTTGATAAGGTTATATAGGAGGTTGGGCTAGAAAATGTAGTCCAATTGATTACAGATAATGCAGCTAACTATAAAGCAGTTGGGAAGGAGTTAGCTGATATTTATGGGACTTTCTACTGGACACCATGTGTAGCCCATTGTTTAGATCTCATTCTCGAGGACATTGGTGAGATGGATGAAATAAAGGCAGCAACTGAGTGTTGCCAAGATATTACAAAATTCATTTACAACCATGCATTTGTTTTGTGTATGATGAGGAGATATACAGAAGGTCGGTTCGCAACAAACTTCTTATCTGTACAGAGTATTGTGAGACAGAAGCAAGCTTTGAAGAGAATGTTCTCCTCAGATGAGTGGCAACAATTTGCAGAGTTGCCTCAAAACAGAAGAAATAGAAAGTTGAATGAGATTGCATAAACAATTTTTAGAAGTTCATTTTAGAATGCATGTGTCAAACTATTGAAAATTACTTGTCCTTTAGTGAAAGTTTTGAGATTAGCTGATGAAGAGAAACCATCTATGGGCTACCTTTATGAAGCCATGGACAGGTCCAAAGAAGCCATCAGAAATAACTTTAATAGAAAAAAGAGAGATTATGTGCCCGTGTGGAAAATAATAGATAGTAGATGGAATAAACAATTGCATCAGCCTATTCATGCAGTAGCCTACTATCGAAACCCATCATTCAGATACTAAGCAACCTTTAAAAGGGACGGTGAGGTTAATCGACGAATCATTGAATGTATCAACATATTAGTCCCTGATGAGAGCATAGCAGATGCGATACATCGAGAGATGGAGATATATGATAATGCTCTTCACTTGATGAGTTTGCCTGTTGCAATTCGCAACCGCACTACGATGAGTACAGGTAATTTATTTATTTTCATATTTAAGTTTCATCTTACGTTACTGTGGATTATGTCTCTAATATTTGTCTTTTTCTACAGATGTTTGGTGGAACAGGTTTGGAACTGATCGTCCAAACCTTAGAGATTTTGCAGTGAGAGTCTTAAGCCAAACCTATAGTGCAACAGGTTGTGAAAGAAATTGGAGTATTTTTTAACACATCCATACAAAGAAGCGCAACAGGTTGGAACACAAAATACTAAATGATTTAGTTTATATTCGTTGTAACATGCGCCCTCGTGAAAGGTAATGTTGTATTACTTTTAAATTTTTAATTCAATATTGTTTAACTTCAGTCTTCAATTATTAATATTATTTACTAATTGTTTATTTTTGTTTGTCGTAGGCAATTAAAAAAAGTAAATAGAGAAGAAAGTCAGTTCGATCCAATAAGTTTGGATATTTTTGATATATTAAAAGATTGGGTTATGGAAGACACTGAAGAAAATGCTTGCCTGGATTAATTTGGAAAGAGCACAACAACAACATCAAGGAGATGAATTTGATTTCCAAGAAGAAGGTGTCGCTAATGATGATGAGGATCTGCAACAAGGAGAAGATGAAGATTATTTAGTTGATTATCCTAATTACAATTTATAAAATGTAACTATGTCTGTATTTCATTTTTTGGAATCAAAATAAGTAAATTTGGATGCAATTGTTCAATGTTGAATGCTCAATCTGTACTAAACTTACATTATATGAATTTAAAGCAATTACCAGATTTTTCTTGAATTTTCTTGATTTTATTTCGGATTTTTACTAAATTTTATTGATTTTTAATTATTTTTTACATTATTTTAATATTAAAGTATGATACGATACACCCGTATCGTGGAGCCCAGTGATACATGATACGATACGTGTCAGACAACACTAATCAACACGCTTCCTGAGGTGATAATCAATGTTTCTACAATCGAAAATGGCTCTAATAACAAGTAATAAAGACGATGCTTCAATGTGGTAGCGGTAGGTTGATGAATATCACCTCAAAGTATCACTCACAAAAGCCTTAGAAAAGAAGGTTATAATAAAGCGTATGCAATAAAGGCACAATACAACAACAACAACTAAGCCTTTTCCCATACTAGATGGGGTTAGTTAAATAAAGGCATAATATTAAAAAAAATTATTTACCTACAAAAGGCTTATCTATTACATGAAAGTTATATTTATAGAGTACATGAGTCATATAAGAGGAGAAGAAAAGAAGAGAAGAGAGAAGGGAAAAGAGAAGAGAAGTAAAAGAAAGGGGACTGAATGCCAGCTAGCCCTCAACGGCTACTAGCCGTTGGGGGCCTGGCACTGACGACTCAAGCAGTAGGGCTTATCGGGCTGGGCCACTTGGGCCCATTTTCTAATAGTCAGAGGAGAGGCATACTGTAGAGGTTATAAGACAAGAGTTTGATGATGTGATATCCGAGATTGGGCTAGAGAATATAGTCCAATTCATTACAGATAATGCAGCTAACTATAAAGCAATTGAGAAAGAGTTAGCAGATACTTATGAGACTTTCTATTGGACACCATGTGCAACCCATTATTTAGATCTCATCCTTGAGGATACTGGTGAGATTGATAAGATAAAGGCAACAACTGAGTGTTGCTAAGATATCACCAAATTTATCCACAAACATGTTTTTGTATTATGTATGATGAGGAGATATACAAATGGCACAAATAGAAGAAACAAAAAATTAAATGAGATTTTAGAGACAGTCTTTAGGAGTACATTTTAGAATGCTTATGTTAGACTATTAATGATTACATGTCCTTTAGTGAAAATTTTGAGATTAGCTGATAGCAAGGAAAAACCATTCATGGGTTATCTTTATGAAGGCATGGATAGGGCAAAAGAAGCCATTAAAAGTAATTTCAATGGAAGAAAGAGGGATTATGTATTGTAACAAGCGGGTTATAAAAAGAATTGAAGTATCTTTGAACACATCTACACAAAAAAGAACAACAGGTTGGAACATAAGCGATTCAATTACTTAATTTTCATCTGTTGTAACAAGTGACTCTGACGTTGGTAATCTTGTATTAGTTATTACTTAAAGATTCAACTTAATATTTTGTTTGACTTCAATTGTTAACATTATTTACTAATTACTTTTCTTTCTTTCTTACAGGCAATTACTAATTACTAATTCGATCCAATAAGTTTGGATAATTTTCATATATTAGAGGAGTGGATTATAAAAGATAATGAAGCAAATGCACTCCTAACCGAAGAAGACATTGCATGAATTAATTTTGAAAGAGCAAAACAACATCATCAAGGGGATGAAGATTTTGATTTTGAAGTAGAATGCGGTAACGATCTGCCGCAAGGAGAAGATGAAGATTATTTAGTTGACTTTGAGACAATCCGTGGAAGGAAACAGGACGCACTATCATGGCACATTGCTAAACTTTCTTGTATATTGTCCTAAAGGACTCATGTTTTTGAGATCTGATATGTCAGAGGAGAGGCACACTGCAGAGATCCTACGAGAGGAATTTGATATAATCCAGATTATAATGTGTAAATGTATTTTTTTCAATTGTGAAAGTTGTATTTTTTAAGGATTCTTCTTGAGAATATGTAATTCTTTTTTAATTATTGAATGGTGAATGATGGATATATACTAAACTTTTGTGCTATATGAATTCTACAACAATAACAACAACTAAGCCTTTTCCCATACTAGATGGTAATGCCTTGTCTTAATTATCACTACTACTATTTACCACAAGAAATGGTTAACAAACCACAGATGTGGAACTAAGAAACAATAATACATAAGAGGGAAAAGAAAATTGTGCTAATAATTCAACATGCCCTGACTTTAGACATTAATATCACCTAGAGTTCAACATCATTCATCTATGCCTCATCTTTGTGACTCGGGTCCTAATTGATATGACATGTAAAATTAGAACAAAACTAGAAGAAGTTGAAATGTGTGATTTAAGCAAAGTCATCAACACTGCTTAGAACTAGCGATATAAAATGCAATAGCCAAGATTTAGTGACAGTGAAAAAGACAAAGCAACCTAGAACCTGTGAAACCTCCATGGGAATCAATCTCGTATAACATGGGAAGCCAACGGAATACCTCAGGATGCGCCTGAAAAAATTTATGGAGCCTTGCCTGGAAAAGATTCCTCAAGTCTTTGGAGTCACCAGCTTCTGACTTAGAAAAAGGTAGGTCAGTATGCTCGATAGTTGTAATAGGAAGCAAAGTAACCTTCAGGTCAGGGACCATGCAAAAGCTGTTCTGATCGTGAACGCAGATTTTCTCAATGTGTATGAGGTCGGGCATGATGTACATCATCTGAGAAAGATGGTTGTGCAGAAACATCCTGAATGCAAGGAAAACAATTATGATCACCCAACTTGAGGTAGTTTTCCTGTTAAAACTCAAGGCCAAGACATACCTCCTTTTCAAAATCTCCACCTGTGACGAAACATTTTTAAATGTACTTGGTGTTTTGCATAAACGGAGCAACTTTATAGAACTCTCCATGCCATCAAATAGATCCCCGATTATCTGGAAACTGGTAACCGGCAGAACACGTACGTCATAAGGAAGTGCGGGCATCAGAATGTAACAGTGTTAATACGTTCAGTCTCATAAAGAACAAAATACAGAAATAGTAATGATCAAAATAACAGGTGAAGATAGCTTATACATGGGTTTCAAAAATTTTATGTCATCTCACCTGTCTGGAAGCTGCAATGCTTCAAGTTTCTTATTATACCTCCTGCAGGAGCGTTGTGGAGCCTTGTCAGGTGTGGGAGATCCAATAGCTTCCTCGTTCTTTTCAGGTTCACAAGTTTCCTCGTTTGTTACCATTTTAATGGCAGCTGAATTTGTTTTGACTCGATGAGTGATGATCTTGTCACATTTAAAATTCAAAATCGTCTGCCTGGATTTCTCGTGCATTTTGTGTTCCATAGTCGTTGCTGATAGTACATTAGGCAAAGAAGAAAGAAAGAGCAGCGCTCATAATGAAGGAAAAACCACATTGTGAACAGAATAAGCTACGGATAAGCAATATCAAGCATTATTAAGTAGAAATGCATAGACTTCTAGGTATCAATCAGCTGTCAAGGGCATTAGATCGTTCAATTTCATTGCGTATGCTAATTTTGTTAACGACAAACCACACAAGGAATTGAATAGGTACGAATATTTATCGGGTCCATCTGATAACACCAATGCTCTTACTTAAGTATCGTGCACTAAATCGCTACAATCCGACTGTAACTCAGAGAGACAGAGAGAGAAATGCATACCTCAATAGAACTAGGGTTTGTGGGAGGGAGAAGGGGACGGTCAATGCCTTCAGTGATGGGTGGGAAGGGGTTGTTGGTCCTTTACAAGGTGTCCGACCCGGAATTGTGTATATGAACACACACGCAGGGAGGGAGGGAAGCCGACTCCGGTTTGAACTTCAAAAAGGAGCGCGTACGAATTTCGTCCGACACCTGGGGTCGACCCAGTGGTCATCGTTGGTTTAATTAGGAGTGATAATTATTTGCTTTTAACCGAAGAACCAAACCGAACCAATCGAATTTGTGAATTCAGTTCGGTTTTCTTTTCAGTCGATTTGAATTTCGTTTCACAGTTAAAAAGATTCGGTTAGATAAGTTTGGTTAAACTTGTTTTTGTCTAAAATTTAAAAGAATGAACCGACCACGTTCATATGTTTCATTGGTCTTGTTAATATTACTCAATTTCTAACATGTTATTTTTGTCTTGTACATCCTTAACCTTAATGTCCCAATGAGTCTCTTTTATATTGGTATGCTTTTCTTAGATTCAACTGGCACTTAATATTAGTTGTCATATTATTTCATATATTATCAATTATCTCTATGTAATTTCAACCATCTTCTTAAAAGAACTTTTCTTTTGAAAAACAATGTTGCTCTTTTTTAAATTTTATCATTTATAAGTATCTTTACATATTCTATTTTCCTTTTCTAAGTACTGTAACTTATAACTTGGATTCTCAACTTCCTTACCTTTTGTCCTATCATTTTTGTCTTGTAAGCATAGAATATAAATTCTTCTCTTAATCGTAGTATCCACATATGATTAACTTCTGAGTTTGTTACTAGTGTTTCAATATTCTAAGTATAAATACAAATCTTGTTATATAAGAAAAACTTTGTCAACCCTCAAATTTGTTTATACTGATATCTCAAATTGTTGATTATATTCAAGTAGAATTGTAGTGGGACGAGTTTTTTACCCACACCTGTTTATGATATTAGAACTCTCTGTTCAGTTGATTCACTACATTTCAACAAAGACCTGGAGGTCCTTTCTCTAACTTCACTGCAATCAAGTATTACGGTGTGTCACCATTTGTTTGTGATGAATGAAGATTTGAACTTCCTAAAGTTAAGTTAAACTCTTTGCATGTAAATCTGTGACGTTGTTCTTATTTTCTTTTTCATATCAATTTTCAGTTTCTTCGCTTTAGTTTAGTTATTGAATCGAACATAACCGACCGATGCTCGCTTTACTCACTCTCTCACGTTCACAAAAAGGTTCAAATCTTTGAAAGGAAAAATGAAGAAAAGATTTAATCAGGAGAGCGAAGCCTGATTTTAAACCGAATTCACGACCATGTGAGTTGAGTTGTCATGCCAGGTGAGCGAAGCCTGATTTTATCTTTTCATGCAAGATAACAGTCCATACTTTTTGAAGTCAAGTTCGGCTATAAGCTCGCCTTGTTCGGAGGTCGACACTTTTTTATTATACTTGATCCGAGTAAGGTATCACTAATAGTGGCTTCTGTATTATAATTAATGATTAATCTTATAATAAAATATCCTTCGTGACCATGAAGTAGGTATCTCTTTCTCTCAACAACACAAAATTTGTTTCTCGTAATCGTGTGATTGTTTATGCATTTTAGTCTGCTAACGCTCTGAGTGCAAAAGGATTAAGAAGTTAATTAATTAGTAGAACCGTGTCATGATTTGAAATCGGCTCAACTCAAGTGTTCCCTTCCCCCTCTCTAAATCTTATTATTTTAAACCTGCAGGAGCGTCATCCTTCAGTTTCGTCTTTGCGGTTTTTATTTGTATATGTGATGTGGGATCCTGCACGTACAATTCCTCCTCCTGCTCATCGGAGACACAAACTTTCGACGATTGAAAATGTGTTGTAGAGTTCTTAAATAAAATATATTACTTTGGAAAATTTTGTGTTTAACTAACTACCCGCAGGTGAATTCCTAGAATGGTATGCTTCCGCTGCCCCAACTTTTCAAGGTACTGCACCTTAAAATTTTGCGGTTTAACAAACTAAAATAAGTATTGTTGGGTTGTAACTCTGAACAACAGCAGCATTTAGATGGTGGAAGACTAAGACGCCTTCCTATTTTCAAGTAAATCCATGAGGATGATGACTGGATTCTTTTGTACTCTCTCTTTCATGCTTAGCTTAGGTTATAGGTGACATGAATTAAGGATCTGACTGAATCCGGCCAAACCTGGTTTGGAATATGACTGGGTTCTTTTTATTGAAAGGAGTTCCGGTAAGACAAAGAATAGAAGCGATTGGAGAAGGTTTTATTAGAGCATGAAGAGTAATGGAGGACAAGACAACCACTAAAGAAAATCAATCGATCATTTGTGGAAATATTTTGGAATACCGTGATATTTCCAGTTCGACATTATATAAATACAGTGAAACTAAAAGATGGATTGGATCATGTTTATTTACCTTGAAAATAAAATTTGAGCCACCGAATCGATCAAAGTTGTACATCTTATATAAAATATGTAAGTTGTAGGTTGATGCCCACGAGGGACAAACTTTTTATTTTCTGCAGGCGCTCTTCTTAATTTGTTGAATTAGCGAGCAGTGAGCACATACATCTTGCATGCATGAGAATCAACCAAAGCCGTCAATACACCGTGATCCAATGACGTTGTTGCATGCTGCAAATTGCATGTAGCTCCCAGTTAGTAAATATATGTATAATTTTCTTCTGATTCGCACGCGTACAATCACACAGACCATAGATAGAGAGAGACTGGCCACATCCTTACCGTCCATAAATCCCTAGCATCAACCACAGCCATTGGTCTGAGTCCAATATACTCCCATGTTACTGATATTGGAGTTCGGGAGGTTCCTCTGTTCCACAGAACCACCGCCACCCTTCCACCGCTCAGTGGACCTGCCCACACCTTCAATTCATGCGACGTGGATTAAGAACAATTCCGTTCGCAGCAAATTTCCTGTTACTCTTCCCAAAAGCTTATGAACAACTTCGACGTACATACCTCTTGATCTCCAAACTTCTTAACCTTCTTTCCTTGAACTCCGAGCTTGTCTGTGGCATATTTACATTATAAACATTCAGTTTCTTCAAGTATCACGCACAGATTTTCGTACGATAAGTTTTTTTTTGCAAGAGACTAACTCATTTACTCAGATTGGATGAGTACCTTGATTAACAGCAATCACCTCCTTATTGTTGAGAAGCCCTAATGCTTCGTTGCTCATTGATCGAAGGTCACATCCGATCAAGAGGGGAGCCTTCAAAGTATAAACAAATTATTCAGTATTAGTTTATAATCCACGAGCATCATCTATCCGGGAAAACGGTTGGGATAGAATTAAGGAAGCGGAGGAATAAGATGATTTTGGGATACCTTCATTAGGGCCCAGATGCTAAAGTGGGATCGGTATTCTTCCAGAGTCATTCCACCATTCCCCACTTCAAGCATGTCAGGATCTTACTCCATTTAAAAAAGCCGGCCAAATATTGATATCCTTCAAACCACCCATAATACACACACCAAGAGAGAGAGAGAGAGAGAGAGAGAGAGAGAGAGAGAGAGAGAGAGAGAGAGAGAGATTACAAAAACTCATATGGAGTGATTTTTTTGGGAAAACTAACTTACCGCTCCAGACCAAAGGTCCGGAAGAATTTGGGGATCATTTCACCCAATAGTTTCTCTCTCTCTCTCTCTCTCTCTCTCTCTCTCTCTCTCTCTCTCTCTCTCTCTCTCTCTCTCTCTCTCTCTCTCTATAAATTAGGACAAATGTATCTTCTCATGGTTTCACATGAACTCACCATTCCATCCGCCTGGTCCAGCGTACGACGCCCATCGATCATTTTGATCGGCCAGAGAAGTGATGCTGCGATGTATAAAGTTGACTCTTGTTAGACGAACCTGAAGCATTACTAATATCCATCCTTTTTAAATTGCATTTCTGCAACAAAAGTTGTGTTAAAACTGAAACCGATCTTACTTGGTGTCGCCACTTTTCACAGATTCATATGGAACAACCTCGAAATAGTGTCAACTAAATGGGTTGAATCTTGACTGAGATTACATAATTGGAAAGAATTCAGATCTTACCTGTCCCACTTATCTTGAATGTCTCCGGTTGTCCTCCAGCTATTTCCTAATGCCGGAGCCCAGGTGGCCGGGTCATACTGCCCCCTGCATGTCAGTTAATCACACATTGTTTACGAATTCCGTTATTTTTTATTCTGCAATTTGGCATCAAGAAAAAACAATCCCTTATTTAGCTTATTTTTCTTACAGTCCATTCAAAATAAAGGAAAAAGGAAAAAAAGACGATTGTTGTAAGAGCCAGAAAAGATCTCCCGTTTCTCAGGTTCTGCATTTTATGAACCTGAGAGACGCAGAGGGGTGTAGGAAATCAAAGCTCGAGGCATAATCCTGAATTTGAGACATCAATGGATTCCCGAACGACCGGAGTCTTACTACCAGACATACTGCTTCATTAGGGGATCCTGGTATATATTCACATTGGCGACCGGAGTGGTTTCCAAGCGTATTGACTACTTGATGGCATGTGCTGTCTGCTATCTCATTTGGGGGTCTGCCTAGCCTCCACCATATAATCCCAAATACTTGAGAATAACGAAATTATTATGTAGAATGGCCCCTCATGTAGCGAGGCAGGATGGAATCACGAAAAGCAGAGAATACCCATTAAATGATTCAGCATCAACTCGCAACTTGGTCACCACAACACTCCTTTGACCATGATTCAAACTGGCGAAATGTGGATTCCCATGAACTGAAGTTACAGATGGAAACATGACTAGTCTCTCTTACCATTCGCATAGCGAGAAGAAGATCGGTCTCCCACTATTAAGCAGAGCTTTACTCATGTTGGTGTACCTGCAGTTAGTACGAAGGCAATGCCAATTAGTTTCAAGTTGTTATCTGTTCATTAATTGCCTTGACTGTTCTGATAAATTGAAGACATTGATAATTGACAGAAATAAAGGGAGGAAAGTTGAATTTGCCTTTCTTTGACGTCGATGTCTTGATTATTGCAGTTATCATATTTCAAGTAGTCAACCCCCTGAAACAAACGTTAGAATAAAACAAGTCAATCTTAAGCTTAACATAATTAGTAAGATGGGTCATGTTTTCAAAACGAATTAGGGTTCATTTGGATGGAAGAAAACTCTTCAGGTATCTATCTATAGAAACTAAACCATCCAGGAAACGCAGTTTCTACATTCCCTCTTGAGGGTGCGAAGGGACATACGAGTTTTCGAGGATTCTCCTGGCGCAACCTTTAATGGGCGTTCTCAATTCGTTTTGAGTCCTTCTGATACGTGTTAATGATTGATGAATTTTTTTGTTAAATTCAACATGCATCGGCAGAGCGTTTGGTGGTCATTCTTACCCACGAGGAAAAAGTCTTAGCATCCTGGTCTTCGTGTCCAAGTGATCCAGGCATCGTCTTGCTGCAAGTCTGCGTCCTGCAAACACAGGATATTTCTGCGATTGGCATGCTAGCTTTGTCAAAAGTACACCCATTTGGAGACAATTGGCTAGCTAGTTTTTCTTTCATATATAAATGCGTTTCGCGTTGTTTAATTACGTACCCAGCGTCGGAGTAAATTCCAAGTTTAAGGCCTTTGGAGTGGACATAATCTGCCAGTGCCTTGATACCAGAGGGAAATGTTGAGGCCTTGGGCACCAGGCGGCCCTGCTTGCATATATGCATGACAAAGTTGGTCCTTAGAATTCAAGAGCAACTAATCACCACTCTCATATGCGAATTAAGTAAACTTCACCGGAAGGAATTCGTGCAGAGTAAGAATGAGAAGTAATTAAGCAGTAGTTATATCAAATTAATATTCATGCCTGAGAGTCTCTGTTCAGCTCCGCCCAACAGTCATCTATCAATCAATTAGTAAGCACACATTTTGTAAAGTAAGCAGTCGTTATTTTGTTGGTAATTACTCTCATGAGGGGGAGAGAAGCGCACCTATGTTTATGTAACGATACCCAACTGCGGACAGCCCCGTTGAGACCATGGCATCAGCTGCGACAATAAGAAGAGTCAGTTGATGATGGGCTAATGCCACTCACTAGTCGGCGGATCGTGCATGAAATTGTTGAATCCATCTGGGAAAATTGAAGTTACCGGTTTGACGGATGAGGTTCTCGTTAATGTCGCACGCGAAATGATTCCAGCTGTTCCATCTGCATATCAGAAACCAGGGAAACATTATCAACAGGACAAAATCGTTTTGCCTTGTTGATTTTATGTACGTGAGTGGAGCTTCGCATACAGCTAGACAAGTTGAATGCTTAGCCTCCACTCTGTCATTAACATGGAACACACACAGGTGTATGCATGTACCTGTGCTAAAAGAAGTATATATATATATATACGGCACTTGATTTTGAAATTTCACAATTTTGATTTGTAAAAAAAGGAAAATAGAAAAGAAAAGAAAAAAAGCCAACCAGCATCTTGTTTAGAGGCATCCTACGGAAGAACACCGCACAACCTCTAATACCTAGCAGTCAATATCAGGAGGTCATGCTTTCTTTTGACCGTTGCGATCAAGGGACAGCAGCGTTAACTATCCTATGTGTCACGTTTATTAAGTTAACAACAGTATCCGTCTGTAGTCCCTTGGAGAATATTCAAATCTTAACAGGCAAAGAATAGGAGAGACATAGAACCATCAACACTCCTTCAAAATACTCAGCTACTTTTGACGCTTCTTAATTTATATTCCCACGGCAAGTACTCGAAAAGGATCAGCATTTCGTGTTCTCTCGTGACAATGACAAAGGCACCAACAATGGTCCTGCAAAACTAAGACCGTGTCTCGGACTGCCTTTTGAGAACAGGGGAGCTGAAATTCGGGTGAAGTTTCGGTTGAAAAAATAACTCCAACGTTCCTATCAAGTGACTTCAGATCAACGGATGCAGGTTCACATCATCATCAACAAGAAGAATAAAAATAATCAAGCCCTTTGCCTTGACACTTCCATGGTCGCTTTTCTAAAAGGTTGACTGTCCAGTTTCTTATAAGATATTAATTCTACGTGAACGGGATGTCAACAGATGAAGCACCATTAGGTGTGAACAGAATGAACGTTCTCTTAGGCTGTTTTACAGTAAAGGGAATGGATGCGTCCACCATCACTCACGTCGAATAACATCTCCAGAGTGACGCTGCTCGAGTGTTTCCCAAGAAACCAATTCTTCATGTTAGATGTGAAGAGAAATATACGGTCGGGTTAGCCAACCCAGATGTCGTTATCTGGGTACTGTCATAATTAAGACTCTTCCACTAAAGGTAGTTGAAATGAAGTAGCTTGGACGAATTCTTCCTCTTCCAAGTCAACCATGAGGCTATCGTCCTCGGCCAACATCATCGCTAGATTGGCCTTCTTGGGGTACTCTCTCATCATATGCAGACCACTACAAATATAGCAGGCCTTCAGTACTCCAACGCCCATCCACCTATTGGTGTGGCACCAGATTGTACCCTCGTTAATGGTCCAGTTGGTCACCTTGCATTAAGACAACTCAAAAAGCATGAGATGAATTACTTGGTATGTGACTTAGAGCTTGCAACAGTCGTATTTGTACTTAAAATATGGATGGATTATATGATAGATGTTAAGTTTCATATCTTTATTAACCATAGGAGCCTAAAGTATATCTTTACAAAACCACAACTCTATATTGATAGATGTGATGACTTTTGTTTTTGTAGGATTATGATTATGAGATTATTTGTCTCTCAAAAAGCAAAAGCTAATGTAGTTGTTGATACCCTTAGCACAAAAGGGAATGAGCAAGTAGCTTAGTGTTTTACTCTAGACACTTGGTTGAGAGTACTTGCAACTCAAAAGGAGAGTTAAGGATGATCATAGATGAAGTGTGCAGTGGAGACCGACTTGAATATGAGATATGCAATAATAGTTCCTTATAGTTTGAATGACGTGTTTGCGTGCTTAATGATGAGTCGCTTCAACATGAGGTCTTAGAGGTAGTGCATAATAGTAAGTTTAGCATTCATCGTGGTAGCATAAAGATTATAAGTACATGAGTTGATAATACCATTGGTTTGAAATGAAAAAGGTAATTGATGAGTTTGTTGGTAGATGTTTGACTTGTTTGAAGTGAAAAGAGACTACTAGAGACCTGCAAGAAGCTTAAGGTTGTTGCTGTTCTAGAGCATATTAACATGAGTTTTGTCGTTAGACTCTTCCTTAACAGGCAAAGAATAGGAGAAACATAAAACCATCAACACTCCTCCAATCAGTTACTTTTGACGCTTCTTAATTTATAATCCCACGGCAAGTACTCGAAAAGGATCAGCATTTCGTGTTCTCTCGTGACAATGACAAAGGCACCAACAATGGTCCTGCAAAACTAAGACCGTGTCTCGGACTGCCTTTTGAGAACAGGGGAGCTGAAATTCGGGTGAAGTTTCGGTTGAAAAAATAACTCCAACGTTCCTATCAAGTGACTTCAGATCAACGGATGCAGGTTCACATCATCATCAACAAGAAGAATAAAAATAATCAAGCCCTTTGTCTTGACACTTCCATGGTCGCTTTTCTAAAAGGTTGACTGTCCAGTTTCTTATAAGATATTAATTCTCCGTGAACGGGATGTCAAGAGAGTGAACGTTCTCTTAGGCTGTTTTACAGTAAAGGGAATGGATGCGTCCAACCTCACTCACGTCGAATAACATCTCCAGAGTGACGCTGTTCGAGTGTTTCCCAAGAAACCAATTCTTCATGTTAGATGTGAAGAGAAATATACGGTCGGGTTAGCCAATCCAGATGTTTCAATAGAATAAGGTTCGTGGATGTAGATGATATACATGAAAAGGGTTGGTCAACAACGATGACTTTAGGTACACCGGATAGGAGCTGGGATTTGATTATGTACTCAAATTGATGCAATTGTATTATTCTTTTACCACTACAGAGTCAAATAAAATAGGATCCAGAATCGAAATGTGTATTTTGAACTGGATATAGTTTGGGATCCAGACCTTAGAGTTTGGGGAGAAGAGGCAGAAAGCATATCAATAACGCGAAAAGCCTTGAATTCAGCTTATCCCAGCGTCTCTTGTCCATATTCGGCTTCAACGCGTAAACAGAAGCGGGTCCCTCGCGGCTATCCTATCAGTGTAGAAATGGACGCATGCATTTATATGCGGCCAACTACCGCAGGCATGAAGACAACAGAGTGAATAAGCAGAAAATGGCTAATGCATGGGCCAGAGAGAGACAGAGAGTGACAGGCAGCACCCCACTCACTGAAAAGCAAATGTGCAGGGCAACTGCATTCTACGTCATCATCACCCATTCGCCGTATACCCATGTAAAGCATCGGTCCCTGCCCCGCCCACCCTCTTTTCTTGTACAACAACCATACCGACGAAGAGAAAGCTCATCGTAAGAAATAGGTACCCTTTTCTCAACCAAAAAAAGAAGAAACAGGTGGCCTTTCGGGGACCCAAAAAGCTAATGGAGTGGGTGGTTCTGACGAACAACGCACACACGTTAGTGACCGGGAAAAAAAACAAAAGAGGCCTCCGGATGCATGAGGGAGGAGAGAACACAAGCTGAGAAGCGATTGAAACGGCACACATCCGGTTGAGCCCACCCGAGATCCACCATGATATAATGCATATCGCTCAATCTTAAGTAAAACAAAATAAACTCGATTTAAACGACGAGTAAACGAGTGGACATCCTTCCTACAATACCCAGTATACTGTCTCCATTATTTAATTTTTGACTGGGTGTTAGGCTGGCAGACGGACCCAATCCCTCAGGGAATCGAACACATGGGTTCCGTTAACCAGAGATGCTTTTAGGCCGCCTGCCCTTGGCAACCTCATTGGTGCTCGTACCGTTGCTTGATACTTACTCATCTAGGAGGTAACACAGATCATCTAGCGACCGACTGACAGATTGAAGAAATCAAACTTTTGTTTCATCGGAGA
Source organism: Brasenia schreberi (assembly GCA_036023115.1). Classification (NCBI taxonomy): domain Eukaryota; kingdom Viridiplantae; phylum Streptophyta; class Magnoliopsida; order Nymphaeales; family Cabombaceae; genus Brasenia; species Brasenia schreberi. The sequence goes on along the minus strand of JAYKKT010000091.1, from coordinate 46,437,568 downwards.
TCAATTAATGCTACCAATCGGTCGGAGCATTATAATTGAAGGACTGCTCGTCCTAGAACGATCCACACCAATCCAAGACCAACTACGTGAATGGAATATAAAAAAATTAAGGTTGTGAGAAATATGAAATTTACCCCATCGATGGAGTTCGGCCAAGCCCATTCTTCAGCAGATTCCTTCCGCGTCCTTCTGCTGCACCTTGGAAGAGGAAGACCAGGAGAAGGATGAAGCTGACGCGAGCCATTGGTACGATTGGCTACCTGGAGTAGGCGCACGGTGAGAAGAATTAAAGGTGCTCTGCTCGCTCTACTGGTGGACAATGTTTTATAGGCAGCTGCGATAGTTATGCCCCCATGGACCAGTGGATGAGACCATTTAGCTGCGAGAATATATATATAAATATAGTCATCGACAACCAAACTTTTTTTTTTAAATTGCACAGGCGTCGATCGGCTGGTGGTGCGCACAACTGGCCCCCATTCAAACTCGTTTATATCTTATTTGGCTTGCTCCGTGATTTTGTGGATGGGACCATTTGGCAGCGAGAATAAATATATGTAGTCATCGACAACCAATTTTTTTTTTAAGTGCACAGGCGTCGATCGGCTGGTGATGCACACAACTGGCCCCATTCAAATTCATTTATATCTTATTTGGCTTGTTCCATGATTTTGCAGGATAAACTACTTTCAAATCAGTTTCGATGAGTCAAACTTTTCTTTTGGCATGAAATAAGTTTAAAATGTCCTCCTGAACGTACTTATTTTAAATTCGGATGTATAAAATCGAAACAGAAGAAATAAACATTTCCAAACAACGCAATCATTTTGATGTTTTCGAAGCATTTTTATTAGATCAATCCTATGCACACGCCCACAAATGCTTAGTTAAGTCCTTTTCGCCGTGGTCAAAACAGGCTGCGAACTTTCTTACGACGAATATGTAAAGCACAGGGGCCTGGTGGTTTGGCTCCTGACGCTAGACCCCGGCGGGTACACCTCCCGCAGCCAAGCCCGCCCGGTTGCCCTTGTCAAACCAAGTCCGATCTTTCACCCTTTTCGATCTTTCCGGCAAAGAGAAGCTATCTTATTGTCGAAGGTAAAAAAAAAAATCAATCTTTCTCTAGACATGATAAACACATACTTTATTTGGGCAAAAAAAAAGACAGAGAAAGAAGCCAATTTCTTTCTATCTTCTTGCATTATTTGGAACAAAAGATACAAATTACATCTTATGAGTGTTGAATATGACTCAAGTTAGATGGCAGTTGCAAGAATCTGTTGGCGTGAGTTAGATGTGATATAGATCGTATTAGAGAACTCTATCCCATTCTCAAAGAAGATAATAGATAAGGCTGTAAGTGACTAAAGTGAGTAATTCAAAAATCTAATATCTCGACTACTATTGCTTTTAAATAAGGAAAATGATGGAGTGAGACAGACAAAAAGTAGCACTGTCATATTGAAAGTAACGTTGAAACATGAGTAAACTAAGTTATATTTGGTCCTAGGAAAAACAGGAACTACACTAACAATGAAAGGAATTGTAAAGTAATTAATTAGATCTCCTACTTCAACGTTACAATTAGTTGCAATATCTTCATTCAAGACGGCAATAATTAAATTAAACTTGTCCTTCGTGCGCATGATTTCCAACCACTTCAAACTCACGTCGTCGATACTATTCTTATGCCACAATCTCAAGTATGGCTTACCAGCTATCACGACGGTTATGTCATATCTTAAGAGTCATTGGCATTGTGAGCTTGAACTATCGATTTTCTTTTTAAACCACTTGACATGCACCCTTCTCAATTTTTCGACGTCAACAATCATCAAACACTCTTGGCCTTTCATTTTAGCCTTTATTCATAAGGGTTAATTAGGCTGTAGACCCGAATATTTCTGCTGTCCCTTATCGGACTTCACGTTTTGGTGGTATATGCTTGTGCACAAGCCAGAATATGGTTAGAAAACAAATGCTTAGGACATGTGAAACCCTAAGAGATGGACGATGGTGGGTGCAGTTGGCTAAGATGATAAACAGTGACATACTGCGCGCTCCAATCTGGAGTCCATGATGTCAAGCACCAGACGCGCGCGTGTGTGTAACTTGGTTAAATTATCTGCCTACGCACTTTGGTTCAACCACTTACATTCGAATCAGAAGAAATTCTTAGTTTGCATAAACCAACCGTGATATACAGCAAAGTGGAGATTATTTGTTTGTATAGGCTTTATCTAATCCTGTTGATGAGAAGGATGCAGCAACTCTTCCATTTGCTATTCTTCTTCCCGTACGCTACTAAACTCTTTCAGAAACACTCATTTGCTTGACCAACCAATATTTTTCGTGGATCTGCTTCTTCTTTATTGAGTAAGACAAGACCGGCCGATTTGAAGTGATGTATTTAAGTCCAGTCGCTTGGATTATCATCATGTGGATAAGTATTGATTGATATAAATGTTTCGAAAGATAGACCTGTAAGGTTCCGGTTCTACCAAAACCTGAAAATGAAACCAAATCGGCTTCCTCTGTGTTGGTCCTGGCTCTACTGGTTTCAGTTCTACCAAAACCTAGTCCCGTTTTGGTTTAGTTTCAGATTTATTTGAAAAATAAGGTGGGATTTTAAAACGGGAGCCAAAGGATACTTAGGTGGTTCGGGTTCGGTTATACCCACCGGTTTGGAACCAAACAGACCTAATTATATGCGAAGCAAGATCCTCATTGGACCGACTCTGGGACATGGTTGACCAATTTTACCTCAAAAAGTATGCTAGGTGGGGATTTGCCCGTGTTGTACTGGAAGATGAATTTTCAAGAAATTTTGTGTCTGAATGGTACTCGATTCCGGAGCATCATCTGCAAGCGTAAGACAGATGGGGGCGTCCAGATTGAAGTTACTGAATGGTAATACATTATATGCTGACACTTTATTCTACAACTCGCTAAGTTGATTTGTTGTGTATACACCATAAGTATCATATATTGACAAATCAGAGCATAATGAACCGTGGTTTGGTTCAGATGGTTTGATTAATTGGTTCTCCAAAATTGAGAATAAATTGGAATGGACTGATTTAGTTTTATCTTGAGCTTATATGACACTGGGCTCCTCTATCTCAAACCATCGCTTGGAGAATTGGAAACTGCATAACAATCGCTCACGGAATCAGAAAGGGGAGCACTTCTGGTTCATTCTTTTCTTGCATAGTCTCAGCCTTCAATAAGTCGCCATCCTCCTCAGCTTATCAATCTGCAGGAATTGCTAACGGCAAAAAAGTTGTAATGTTTCCTCGTTTACGGATTGGGAAACACGATGGTTTTTCTTGAGAAAAGAAAAAGTGTGAAGAAGGTTCCTGAAAGCTTTTATCATGAGCAAGGGAAGGGTGATGGAAGACATAATAGCGTTAGTGCATCAAGCCATCAATTGCTAAATAAAACAAGCATAATGAGGGTTGTTGGATTTAATGTACATTAATCAAATTTAATTCCGGTTGGTATCTCTAAATATATTTAATTAATACATATGAAAGTTCTAAATTGTAAAAAGTAACATATGAGAAACTTTTGTAAAATGTGAAAAAGATGAGACAAAGTTTAGTCCTATATTGAAGAATGTGACAAACCCACAAATCCTTTTATATATTTGGTAGTTCATGAATTTTAACTCAAAGAGTTTGGAGAGTGCAAGTTATACCACATACACGCATGCATGTGCCGGGTTGGGCTTGGGCTTGTGGTTTGGGTCTTGAATTTGTTATTTTGCACAAAAAACTTTTAATCTAACGGTAAAGAGTTTTTCACAATCACAAATAGGGATAAGATGGCACAGTTGCAACTAAAACGACTCTCTCTTCCCATCTCCTGGTTTCGTCTCTCTTTCTGTTGTGTTGTTTCAATTCTTATATCCGTGGTTAGTCTCTCTCTGCCCCAACATTAGGCGACTGAGGAGTGTTCGAGGTCGACTCGAAGTTAGGTATATACTCTTCGAGTTGTGTGTGCATTTTATCTTGTGAGGAAAGTATAGGTACCCGTACGTATTCATAGTGGGTGCTGATTTCTCTAAGGCAAGTTTGCAAGGATAACTCGTATAGAAAAGTTTTTGAATTTACTTATGCTTTTTTTTTATATGGCTTGATTATGACTTATTTTGGATTTGCGGTTGTTGTTTATGATTGGGGCATATTTATATTTATTGCATATTATTTTATTATGCATGTATGTCAACGGTTATTACCAACAATCTTAGAAAAATTATTTTTTACCGTAGTGAACATATCTAAGTACGTTACCCTCTAACCTAAGGTCAACTTGACATTAATACAGAAAAAGTTTGTCGATCCACATTTTGAACGCTGATAGCAATATATTAAAATTTTCATATTGGTTAACCATGTTAGGATTGTATATGTATATCGAGTCAGATTGTTCTCTACCCGATGATACTGACCCTAAAAGCTCGGATAAAATCATCGAGTGGAAGGAGAATGATACCTTATGTCGTTGTTGTATTTTATCGACAATGTCAAATATTTTATTTGATATATGCAGTTCTTCTCCTTCCATAACAATAAAGATTTGTGGGCTACCTTAGATCGAAAATACGATGCTCAATACCTCAGTCTTGAAAAGTATTTCGTAGCCAAGTTCCTTAACTATGAAATTATAAAGGGAAAATCTGTAATCGAACATGTCCACGAGTTTCAGTTTTTATGTCATAGTTTAAAGAAAGCCGAAATAGAACTTCCTAATAAGTTTATTGTTATGTCTATTGTAGAGAAATTTTCTAAGTCTTGAGAGAGTTTCAACTTATATATCAAGTATAAGAAGGATAAGATGACTCTTAATGGCACTTGCTGATCTAATTATAGACATAGCAATAGATAACTCTTCTGTTTGTGTCTTACCACGCTGTCTGTGGTCGAATAGTGACATTAGGGGATCATTCGATTGTTGAAGTGAAGAGAAAGAGCATGTGAACTTGAAGTTTTCTTCAAAAAAGATTTTAACTTTTTGAGAGAATTAGACACATTCCAACAATTCACTATAATATCCTTAGTGATCCTACTTTAGTTAGGGAGAGATTAAGGTTAGATTGCAAATAAAATAAAATTGTTATTACACAACTTAATACTGAGTGTTTCTTTGGAAAGGGTTATTTGTGTGATGTAGAGGATTTGTTTAAAATTTATGTAGAACTAATTATTGATTCTTGTATGAATTTTAATGATAATAAAACCTCTATTTCTATTTTATCTTCTACTTCTTTCTACAATGTTGAATTATTTGATGTATGATATGCTAGGTAGGGTTATGTAAACTATGATTTCATGAAAAGAATGGTGAATTTAAACCTTGTCCCTAAAACTGTCATAGATAAAAAACACAAATATGGTATATATGTGCAAACGAAGCAAACTAGGAAACCTTTTCATATGGATGAAAGGAAATCCGAGATTTTGTATTTGGTGCACACTTATATTTGTAAATTCAATGAAATAACTATAAGAGATAATGAAAGATATTTCATCATGTTTATTGATGATTGCACTAGATATTGTTATATTTAATTACTTAAAAGTAAAGATGAAGCTTTAAAAATATTTCAAATATTTAGAAATGAAGTAAAAACCTAAACAGGCAAGGTACTTAAACAATTAAGGTTTGATAGGGGAGAAGAGTATACCTCAAATCTTTTTCAAGTATACTATCAAAACAACGGTATTGTTAATGAGATTGCTCGATACTCTTCTCAGTCTAATAGAATAGCTGAACGGAAGAATAGATACCTGTGTGATATAATTAATGTTTTACTTTAAAGTTCTCGGTCACCTACCTACATGTAGAGAAAGTTTTGAATATGACTTCATATTTTGAATAGAGTTCCCCATAAGTATAAGAAACGTAGTCACTTTGAGCTTTCAAAGGATACAAAGGCTAATCTTAATATATTGATATGTGGGATGTCTTGCGAAAGTACTCATCCCTTAACACAAGAGAAAGAAATTCATACCTAAAAGATGGATGCTATATTTCTAGGTTATGTTGAAATAAGCTATGCGTATAGATTATTGGTTATCAGGTCAAATATTTTTGGTATAGACGTAAACACAATTATTGAACTCGCTGATGCTACATTATTTGAGAATGTGTTTCCCATGAATAGTAGAATTATCCAAGTTTATTTTTTAGAGATTCTGATCTTACTATCAATTTCATTCACGATCATATAAAAAGAATGACAAATGTGGGGGGTGATCTTGATTGTCTTGTTTGTAGATCAAATGATTCTAAGAAAATAACTAAACCAAGGAGAAGTAAATGACCTATGATATCAAAGGACTTTAGAAGTGACTTTATTACTTTCATTGTTGAGGATGATTCTATTACCTTTCAGTAGGCTATGACCTTACTAGAGGTTAAGTTTTGGAAGAACGCTGTTAACAATAAAATTTAGTCAATTCTTTCTAATGATACTTGGAAATTGATAGATTTGCCTCTTGCTTATTCTATTGTGGGTTACAAGTAGATCTTCAAGAAAAAACTGAATGCAGACGAAACAATCAATCAATATAAGGCCAAATTAGTTGGCAAGGGATGTAGACAAAAGGAAGGAATAAATTACTTTTATAAGTTTTCCTAATGACCACCATCTTAGGGCTTATAGCACTGGTCTTGTATATAACCTCACAATCCATAAGATGGATGTGAAGACTGCTTTCCTGCATGGTGACCTCCATAAAAAAATTTATATAAATCAATGAGAGGAATTTGTTATTCATGTGAATGAGTCGAAGGTGTGTAAGTTGTTAAATCATTATATGGTTTGAAACAAACCCCTAAATAATGGCATGAAAAGTTTTATTATGTGATATAATCTTTTGACTTTATTTATAATGATTATGATAAGTGTGTCTACTGCAAGTTGGTGAATAATGCTTTCATCATTCTTTGCTTATATATAAATATTATATTATTGTTTGGTTCCGATATGAGAATAGTAAATGAGAATATGTCATTCAAATTGAGGACATGAGTGTGACTGATGTGATTTTAGAGCTTAAAATCACAATGTCACTATGTTGAGAAGGTTTTAGAGAAATTTGGATATACAAACTATAGACCTGTTAAGACTCCATATGATTCATTTAAGGCTTTGTATAAGAATAAATGTGATATTCCTTTGTCTCAATTACGATATTCTCAGATTATCGGTAATTTGATTTATCTAACTAACTGTACGCGATCATATATTGTATTTATTATATATAAGTTGAGTAGATCCACTAGTTATCCAAATAAAATCCATCAGAAAGTTTTAAATACAGTGCTTCATTATGTGAAGGGAATGATTTTCCTTCGACTACATTATGATAAACATACTTCGGTTCTTGAAGTATTTAGTGATCCTAGTTGGATATCAAAAAATTCTGGGAGTAATGGGATCACTTGATATGTATCTCTTTTGGGTAGTGGTGTTGTCACATAGAAATCTAAGAAACATACAATTTTGGCTCGTTATACCTTTGAGGCAGAATTATGTACTTTGGATGACACTGAATTGGAAGCTGAATTACTTAAAGGACTTATATCTAGTTTATCTATGGTAAAGAAGCCGCTTCTTGCAATTTTAGTACCTTATGATAGCATGACTATGATTGATAAGATGTATAATTTCAACTACAATAAAAAATAATAAAGACACATCAAAGTGAAACTCAAGTCTATAAGGGTTCGTGTGTTTGATTGGGTCATGACTCTATATTTTGTTGGATCCAAAGATAACACAATTGATTCTTTGACTAAGGGTCAATTAGTAACCTTAGTTGAAAAATTCATGATGGGGATGAGACTGAAACCTAAGATTTATTCACAAGTAGTGGCAACTCAACCTAACTGAGTGAAGATCCTATGAAATAGGTTTAGTGTGGTAATGACAAGTTGTTGGGTGAATAAGATGACACTTTGTATTATGTGATATTATGTGTTACTTTAAGTATTTGTATGTTTGTTCTCTGTAAACCTAAAATGTCATAATTGCAAGTTTAGTAAGAGATTATTGTCTGAATGAGATCGAGTCTTAGGACCGGATGCTAGAAGTACATCCTTGGAGATGCCTAGCTAAGTGATTGACATTATGTGACTGCAATAGGAAAATTGGGTTATTCCCTTAAGTCAATCATGATACTGAATATGGATGCATAATTATAAATGCATCACTCCTATAGATCACGCTATAACCTTTTATTATATTGTTACCAATAGACACATTTACAATTTCAGGTTCAGGATATATGTTCACTTAGTTCCTTTAAGGATAATATTGGATAACTCATGTAACAATTTAAATCGAAAGATACCATTACTAAAAGCATAATATGACGATTGAGTTAAGAGAACACTTTTACACTTAAGGACTTTGTGGAGATTGTTTAATTTAATGTGTATTAATAAAATTTACTTCATGTTGATATACCTAAATATATTTAATTAATATACGTGAAAATCCGAAAGTGTAAAAGTAACATACGAGGGACTTTTGCAAAATATGACAAAGAGGAGACAAAGTTTAGTCTTATATTGAAGAATGTGACAAACCCGCAAATCTTTTTATATATTTGGTAACTTATGAACCTTAGTTTAAAGAGCTTAAGAAGACATACTATACCACACACGTGCACGCGTGCATGGGGTTGGGCTTGTGGCTTGGGTTTGGATCTTAAATCTGTGTTTTTGCATAAAAAACTTTTTATCTAACGGTCAAGAGTTTTTTACAATCACAAATAGGGATAAGGTGAGACAGTTACAAATAAGGCGGGATGGTTTCAGATTAGATGGGACAATTGCGACTAAAATTGTGCGTCATTTAGAGCGGATCCGTGATTTGTGATCTACATACTACCATATAAATAGGTGATTAGGAGTCCTCTCTAAACAAACAGATTTCCCTCCCTCTCTTCCAGTCTCTTGGTTCCGTCTCTGTGCCCATGGTGTTGTTTTAGTCTATGTGCTCGTTGTTAGTCTCTCTGCCCTAACCATAGGTGATTGAGATGTGTTTGAGGTCGACTCGAAGTAAGGTGTGTGCTCTTCGAGTTGTGTGTATTTTATCCTACGAGTAAGGTGTTGATATACGTACATACTCATAGAGGGGTACTGATTTCTCTAAGACAAGTCTACAAAGAAGACTCACATATAAGTTTTTGATTTTGCTTTTGCTTTTGTTTTCCGATTATGACTTATTTTGGATATGCGATTGTTGTTTATAATTGGGGCATGTTTATATTTGTTGTATACTACCATTTATACAACAGCCAAAATATGCCAATGAACGGCAAATACCTGTTTGATGGCCTACCTGGGTCAAGATGCGGCCTGAAGGTTTCTTATTTGTGGCTAGATCAGCCAAAAGGAGGAGGTTGGTGCTCAGATGCGTATCAGCGACGAGAATATTATTTCAAGGATGGAGAGCATTGCCATATGTTCGGATTCGCTCTTCTGTTTATTCCAATGGACATGTTCCAGTGTTGGTTTCTTTATTAGGATTTTATCTTTTAGCAAAACAAGAGCAACATGATAGTTCGTGTCACCGCCCCTCCACCGGATCAGCAGATCTCCATCCCTGCAAGCGGTCAGTAAAGGCAGTAGTTTCACTCGATTACCCAGCTTTTTCACTCGAGATCGAGTCTGGCACACACGACATCTCAACACCCTTCTCTTCTTGTAGCACCTCACCCGCATGGCCCTTGCTTCCCTCACACATTATAAGTGCACACACAGCTGGTTGGTTGAGAACAAGGAGAGTTAGGGAAGAAGACCACCAACCGAAAGGGTAGGTTCTCTCTTCTCACCCGTAAATTTTATTTGTGAATGGCTAAATGAACACACAGATCGTGCGACTCCATCATGTTATGAGGGATGTCCATAGAAAGGTTATCCACTCAGCCTCTCAACTCTCGACTGCACCATATCGGGTGAATGTCTCCCATGACGATGCCTGACACCTTAGCTCACTGCTCCACGAGTGATGCCTCAGTCTCTCTCGAATGGCAAAGGATCTCCCTTATGCCTCTAAAGGAGGTTTGTGTGCGCTCTAATGGACGTGCCACTAAGCTACGACATACACAAGGCCATACAACTACCTATTGTTAGTGTCTTTCTAAGGTCACATTGGGAAATAAATCCCAATTGATCCTTTCAGGATTTTCTGCTGTATTCTAATAAAAATGTTCTCGAGCCTGTTGGGAAGCCCACCAATTAGATTTGACCTTCGCCCTGACCTTTGTTCATCTTATCACTTGTCAGTTTCTATTCATGTTCCTGCAAATATTTTTAGTCTGCTACTTTGCGACAGAATGCTGTTTGTTTTCATGGTCTAAATGGATGGTCAAATTCGCATGCCAGACTTTGGGCTGTTACATTAGATGCCTTTGTACATGGTTCTCTTTCCATTTCTACATTGTTCACGTTTGGTACTTATATGGACCTGCTAAATTACATTATGGTCAGGCTGCATCTGACTTAGTTGCAGGCAATATTCATGAGCAAACTATTCATCAATTAATTGATATGGGTGGAGACAGCTGAGACAGGGAGATTGTTACACGTGCACTCCGAGCTGCTTACAACAACCCTAGATGAGTTGTACCCTTCTTGGTATCACTATTTTGACTTGCGGTTCAACGCAGTCACCTCCAAGCCCACCGAACGTGTGACAATGGTAGATATCAAAGAGTATGATTTTCTCTAGTCCATCATGGCACACTCTCTGCCTCCACTAAAAGTAGTTGAAATGAAGTAGCTTGGATGAATTCTTCCTCTTCCAAGTCAACCATGAGGCTCCTCATCCTCGGCTAACATCATTGCTAGCTTGGCCTTCTTAGGGTACTCTCTCATCATATGCAGACCACTACAAATATAGCAGGCCTTCAGCGCTCCACTGGCTAAAGAAGGCTCGCAGCCACCTCAAGAACCCCAACGCCATCCACCTATTGTTGACTGTACCCTTGTCAATGGTCCAGTTGGTCACCTTGCATCAAGACAACTCAAAAAGCATGAGATGAATTACTTGGTACGTGATTTAGAGCATGCAACAGTCGTATTTGTACTTAAGATATGGAGGGATCATATTGATAGATGTTAAGTTCTATATCTTTACTAACCACATGAGCCTAAAGTATATCTTTACAAAGCCACACCACTATATGTGATGGATGCGATAACTTTTATTTTTGTAGGATTATGAGATTATTTATATCTTAAAAAGCTAATGTAGTCGTTGATACCCTTAGCACAAAAGGGGATGAGCAAGTAGCTCATTGTTTCACTCTAGTACGAGTGACACCTAAGCTTTGGTTGAGAGTACTCCCAACTCAAAAGGAGGATCCTTAGTTAAGGATGATCATAGATGAAGTGTGCGGTGGAGGCCGACTTGAATATGAGATATGCAATAATAGTTTCCTATGGTTTGAATGACATGTGTGTGCTTAATGATGAGTCACTTCAACATGATATCTTAGAGGTAGTGCATAATAGTCAGTGTAGCATTCATCTTGGTAGCATAAAGATGTATAAGTACATGAGCTGATAATACCATTGGTTTGAAATGAAAAGGAAATTGATGAGTTTGTGGCTAGATATTTGACTTGTCTGAAGTGAAAGCTGACTATTAGAGACCTGCAAGTACCTTAAGGTTGTTGCCTATTCTAGAGACAATGACAACATATTAAGGTGAATTTTGTCGTTAGACTCTTCCTTAACTCACAAAAGCTTATTTGGGTATTATTGACAAGCTTATTAAGGTTACATGATTTAAACTACCATTTATATTGCTCAAATTATGAAGTTTTATGGTATGTTAAAGGATGCTTTAGACATGAAATTGTAGTTTAGTACAACCTTTCACCCACAAACTAATAGATAGACTGAGCATACTATTCAAACATTATAAGATATACTTTGAGCACACACGTTGGATGGTAAAGAGAAGTGGGATGCCCATTTACACTTGATTGAGTTCATATATAATAATAGCTATCATGCGAGGATTAGGATGCCACCTTACAGTATGCTTTACGAAAAAAAGTGTAGAACTCCATTGTGTTGGGATATACTAAGGTTATGACATGTGATAGGTCCAAAGTTACTTCAAAAGTCATTAGATAAAATGATTTTGGTTTATTGGTGCATTGAGGCAATCCAAAACCGATAGAAGAGCTACGCATATACGAAATGCCGTGACCTACAATTTATGGTTGGTGATTATGTGTTATTAAGGATATCTCTAACTCACAAAATGGTTTGCTTCGGGCAAAAAAATAAGATGAGTATATTGTATCATACTAGAATTTGAAATGAGTTAGAGATATCATCATCATCAACTAAGGTACATAATGCATTTAATGTATCCATGTTACAAAGTACATTAATGATGATTCACAATAATAGGCCAAGCCGCTACATATACACTAGGATATACCTTATAAGGAGAAACATGTAGCTATCTTGAATATGAAGGAGCAAGTCCTATCCTAATGAGTCTTAAGGATGGTAAAAGTGCATTAGAGCTATCACTCGTCGAATGAGGCATTTGGAATTTCACATAAGAGACGTGAGAGAAGTATCCGTATATCTTAAGTATTCTCTAAATTTTAAGAATATATTTGTTTAAAGGGGTAGAATGTAACGGATTGGGGGGACTCAATCGAGATCTGCCCAAAATAAGCATAACAACAATTTCCAATTTGGGTGTTGCTAGAGCTTGGTGGCCTTCCACCATGAATGGAAACTTCCATTTTATGGCAAATCTTGTTCGCTTAAAACCCAATAGGACATCCTTGTCAATTTCAACATCAGGAGAATTCAATCAAGTGACAAATCACATGAGGAAGTGGTCAAAATTTAGTAGAACTTCTCTCCTTCCATATTTTCGTTTTCATTCAATTTTCAATGAAAAATCTGTTATTGGTTGTCGATTTTGGCTACTAGGATTAAGTGAATTTTAGAGGCATGAAATAATATCACGCTCAAGACCCGATATGGCACACATTGATGTCTCAACCACCTCTCTTCTCCTTTGCGACCCTCACTTTCCTCACACTGCACATGCACACACACGGTTGATTCATTGAGAACAAGGAGAGTTAGGAAAGAAGATGACTAGCCGAAAGAGGAGGTCTTCTCTCCTCACCCGTAAGTTTTATTTCTCAATGGCTGAATGAATACAAGATCTCAAACAGAGGTTTTTATACCAGACCCTAATGCGACCAACTGGAACTGGATCTCAAGTATCAGCTCCATACAAGGACTCAATACAGAATCTACTTCATACACAAGGACTCAATATAGAATCTACTTCATACACAAGGACTCAATATTAAGCACTCTAAAATCAGGACTTATTGCCCACTTTATTACATGGATCGCAACTCAACTAAGCGCATCCTAATGCCAGCTCGATATCCTCTTATTACAAGGATTTGAAACAAAAGCAAATGAACTCGAACACAATATGGAGAAGTGTAAACCTCTTTTAAAAAATAGAATCAGCCGGACGTCTTGAACCTAGCCCCCGTAGCACCCAACCCCCGTGCCAAGTGCGGCACTTGTGGAGGAACCCGTGTCGCGAGGGTTGTGACAGTTATTTATTTGAACACCGGACGGCAGGGAGACACTACACTAGAAACACCTCGGCTTTATTTTTGATGGATTCGGCGCTTACCTTTCTTTTGTTCGGTCGTCGGAGGTTCAGTGAGCGCAGCGGATGGTGTTGTTGCGAGGTTTCCACATGAGGGTTTTCTCAGACGATTGTATGTATTTCTGTGTTTCTATATATCTCTATATATCTTGTGAAATAACTGCATTTTTATAGGTAGCCGCTCCCCCAATCGTCTGGCTTACTCCTCTCGTGGCTTCCCTCATCTGGGAGCTGTAACGGATGGCCATTACCGGGTTTTCCGGTAACGGCTGTCCGTTACATTATCCAGCCTCTCCTCAGGTAATGGCTGGGGCTGGATGGTCAGTCCAACCGTTACCCGAGCCGAGAATGACCATTTCATTGTAACATCTCCCACTTGGCCATTCGAGCCAAGTGTATCGACATACTGCTTTTCCTCCTACTTTCCAGGGGTTTGCACTAGTTATTGTTATCACAATAGAGGTCCACCGGGTCCACAATGCTAGGAATAGTGCCAAGTTCAGTAATGAACTTCCCGATCCAAACGACCTCCTTTTGCTGCATTGGAGGCAGCAATATACTCAGCCTCTCGTGGTAGAATCGGCGACCTGTCTCCGCTTTGAACTCTTCCAGCTCACGCCCCACCATTTAGGCAAAAAACATAACCCGATTGCGATCCTGATTGCGATCGTCGCTTATCTGGGCTTGGAAGCTAGCATCAGTGTAACCTTTTACAACTAGCTCTTCCTCACCTCCATATACTAAGAACGAATCCTTAGTCCTTCTTAAGTACTTAAGGATGTTCTTGATAGCAGTCCAGTGACTTTCACCGGGATCGATCGGTACCTACTCGTCATGCTCAAAGCATACGAGATGTCCGTCGAGTACATAACATGGCATACATGATAGATCCAATTGCAGATGCATATGGAATCTTGCTCACGCTCATCCCTCTCATCCCTGGGTGGAAGCGAAGGATTGAGCCTTAGATAGACTTACACCATGTGACATAGGCAAGAGTCCTTTCTTGGATTCATGCATGTTAAATCGTCTTAACACTTTGTCTATGTATGTACTCTTAGACTTAGGCCAAGCAATCTCAGTGATCTATCTCTATAGATCCCGATACCTAATACATAGGTGGCTTCATGCCAAGTCCTTCATAGAGAAGTAGTTCCACTAACCAAGTCTTTACAATCTTTACTGACCGTAGGGTAGGGATGTCATTTCCAATAAGTAGTATGTCATCAACATACAATACCGGAAAGACAATAGTGCTCTACTTAACCTTCTTGTAGACACAAGATTCTTCTTCATTCTCGATGAAACCAAAACTATTTTATTGTATCATCAAACGAAGATTCCAGCTTCGAAGCTTGCTTCAATCCATAAATAGATCGTTACAACTTGCATACTTTCTCTAGCGTCATCCTTTGGAGTGGCAAAACCCTCGGGTTGTGTCATGTACACATCTTCAGAGAAGATTTCCATTAAGGAAAGCCGTTTTGACATCCATTTGCCGATTTCATAATCATGGTACGCTGCAATAGCAATAAGCAAGATCCGAATCTGATTTAAGCATCGCGAACTCGGGAGAAAAAGTCTCATCATAGTCTATCAGCCTATAGCTTTTCTTCTTTTTGGTAAATCAGCCAATTCCTAGACTTGGTTTTTCTCAATGGATTCAATTTCCTCATCCATGGCTTTCTCCTAGTCTGTTGCTTTTGATGAATTCATTGCTTGTTGATAAGTCAAGTTATCAGTCAATTCATCTAAATCTACCGAATTACACACTTCTTCTAAAAGATAAGTGTGATAATCCTTTAAATATGATGGAATGGCTCTAGGCCTCTTTTGTCCAATTAAGGTATCGGTAGTTTTAGGAAGTTCTTCTATGGGCTCAAAAGATGATTGGTCAAATTCTACCAAATCATCAACACACTCTTCATTGTTTTTTAGGATGTTATTCTTAGAATCTTCTAAGAATTCAACATCTCTGCTTTCAATGAGTCCTTGGTCCTTATGATAAAACCGATATACTTTTGAACCTTTTGGATATCCAATAAATATACACCTCAAGGACCTACTGTCTAGTTTATCTCTAGACTGATCAAGGATCTTGACATGTGCAATTGATCCCCATCTCCTGAGATGACCTAGGTTGAGTTTTTTTCTAAACCACATCTCATACGGTGTAGTGAACACAACTTTACGTGGTACTGTGTTGAGCACGTAAACAGCTGTACTTACCGCTTCTCTCTAAAAGACCCTTGGTAGAGAGGTATCAATAATCATAAACCTTATCATATTCAAAAAGGTTCTATTGTATCTTTTAGCTACACCATTTTGTTGAGGTGTTCTAGGCATTGTATTTTGTTTAGTAATACCAAAGTCTTTACAAAATTCTAAAAATTCTGTTGAGGTATACTCACCTCCTCTGTCTGATCTCAAGACTTTGATAGTATGCCTAATTGATTTTCCACTTCTTGCTTATATTTTTTAAATGCTTTAAGTGTCTCTGATTTATGTGCTAAAAGATATATATACATATATCTAGAGTAATCATCGATAAAGGTTACAAAGTAACCCTTTCCTCGATGTGTCTTTACTCTGAAAGGTCCACATACTTTCTCAGGTTGTTGCTCTTTTTGTTTTCTTTGGAAAGACTTTCCTTGTCATTTTTTCTTGTATGCAAGCTTCACATTTGTTGAAAGTCTTTTTTTTAAATCCGGGTAATAAGTCAAAGTTGGATAATTTTCTCAACTTTTCCAGACTTATATGACCTAGGCGTTTATGCCACATATTCACATAAACTGTAAAGACACTTTCAATATAAACAGAAGATTGATGACTTTCATTATCGGATAACTTGAACAGTTCATGTTCTACATCAAATTCTCCCGAGAACAAGATTCTCTCATGTTTTTCCACAGTCACATTGTTAGGTATAAACCTAACCTCAAAACCTTTCTTTACTAAGGCAGGGACTGAGACCAGATTGCGCCTTATAGATGGCACAATTAACACATCGGTCAGTATAATTGGTTTGCCTTATAAAAATATCCTAAAGGATCCAATACCCAAAACATCTGAGAAAGTATTATTTCCCATGTACACACGATGTTCTCCGGGTTGATATTCCTTTAGATCAATTGCCCCTTCCTTGGTTTTTGAGATGTGTCTTGTAGCTTCGGAGTCTATCCACCAACCTTTAACTGGGCGGTCCAAGTATAGGCATTCTAAAATTACACAGATTATGTCTTGCTTCTCCGATTGTCCGCTCTATGAGTTGTTTTCTCTACCTTTCTTGTTGCAGCAGTCCCTCTTATAGTGCCCCATCTTTCCACAGTTGAAGCACTTGATCCGGAAAGCGGTTTCCTGTGATTTCTTAAAAGCTTGACCGCCTTTCTTAATATTCTTGCTAAACCTTTATTTGGTTAATTTTTTCTGGTTGGATTTTGAGCTAGACGCCAACTCATCCTGGATCACTAGCAGTTTTTTTCTTTTGTTTTTGAGCATGTGTTCCTGCTCAATTGCTAGCTTTAGGGGCAATTTCGAAGGTTGATTTCAGACCCTAACCTAAGACAGTGGTGACCATATTCCATGATAGAGGTAGACTGTTCAGTATAGTTGATATCTGCATTGGTTCGGGGATGACTGATTTTACTACGGCTAAATCCCTAGCTATTACCAGCATATGATTCACATGTTCTACTACATTTTTTCATTATAAAGGAGTTGTATTTTTGTAGTAGTAACTACACATGCAACTTTGCAGTTGTATCATATTTAGCTGTTAACGTGTCAAACAACTCTTTTGCAGTCTCAAAATTTTCAAAGACCCTAATAAGGTCATCCTCCATATAAGTTAAGATTACAGTTCTTGCTATGGTATCGTCTTTTAGAAATATTTTATATATTTTTAACTGTTGTTGGTTTGCGTCTGGTGGTGGAGGACGCATTGTTTCCTTTAACACATACTCTACACCTTCAGTGTTAGAGCTAACGAGATTTTTCTCTTCCATGTCTGGAAGTTCAGACCGTTTAGTTTTTTTGTTTTTGCCAATTCAGACACGCATATCGTAGAACTCATTTTTGTTTGACAAAAATATTAATCAAGCGGTTTTTCTCTTTTTAAAGAAAACAAGAAAAAACACAGAGTAAGAAACACGTTAACTTGATGTAGAGTTTGAAAAACAAACAATTTTCCTAAGGATTTTTCTGCCTCCAAACCCCTAAACGAATACCAAAGGATAAATCTATAATTTTTACTTATTTGTCCCCTTTTTGTATTTTGTAAAATCACAAGGACAAACTCATAAAATTACTATTTGGTATTCTTGTAAAATTCTCAACTGATTGGGGTTAAAATTGTAATTTTAACTCTTAGGGTGAATCTATAATTTTTCAAAAGGAACAGGGGTAAACCTGTCTTTTAACTGAATGGCAGAAATGATATTTTCCAAACCGGGTTGGATAATACCGTAAATCAATAGCCCCCGGTATTTTTGTAATTTTCAAAAACGGCTAAGGGGTAAACTTGTCCTTTTACCGTGGCAACTTCGTAATAATCAAAAGGACTGGGGGCAGTTTTATCCTTCTCTCTGAAAACCTGAGGCGGTTTTCTGATCTGAAACAACTGGCGGTTTCAGAAAACCGCTGGTTTTTTCGTCACGATTTTCTGAAAACAGCAGGTTGTTTTCTTTTTTATCGCTATAAAAGCAAAAAATAAAAAAAGTTACAGATTCTAGATTTTTCCAGAAAAAGAGAGAGAGAGAGAGGGAGAGAGAGTGGTCCGGCCGATCGTCGCCGTCGGCTGTCGGGTTCTTCTTCTGAGCACTCCAGCCGGCTGCTAGCCGTTTGTCGCTTGCCGTTTCTGTTTCGCCTTCGGGCTTTTCGTAAGCTTGCCTCTGGTTTTGCCTTTGGGGCTTTTCGTCGGCTTGTCTCTGGTTTTGCTTTTTGGAGCTTTCCGCCGGCTTGCCTCTGGTTTTGCTTTTCGGACTTTCCGTCGGCTTGCCTTTGTTTTTACCTTTGGGGATTTTCGCCGGCTTGCCTTTGGTTTTGCTTTTTGGGGCTTTTCGCCGGCTTGCTTCTGTTTTTGTCTTTTGAGACTTTCCGCCGGCTTGCCTCTGGTTTTGCCTTTGGGGTTTTTCGCTGGCTTGCCTCTGGTTTTGCCTTTTGGTGCCTTTGGGTCTTTTCGTCGGCTTGCTTCTGGTTTTGCCTTTAGGGCTTTTCGTCGGTTACGGCTCGCCGGTCGTATATGCTCTGTCTTTCCTGTCCGACTGCCAACTGCCGACTTCTTTCTATCTTTCTGTTTTTTTTTAACGTATCTCTCCCTCTTCTTTTTTTTTGTAGGGTACCACACTCTAATACCAGTGATGGATTCGGCGCTTACCTTTCTTTTGTTCGGTCGTCGGAGGTTCAGTGAGCGCAGCGGATGGTGTTGTCGCGAGGTTTCCACACGAGGGTTTTCTGTATTTCTATATATCTCTATATATCTTGTGAAATGGCTGCCTTTTTATAGGCAGTCGCTCCCCCAATCGTCTGGCTTACTCCTCTCGTGGCTTTCCTCATTTGGGAGCTATAACGGATGGCCTAACGACTGTCCGTTACATTATCTGGTCTCTCCTCAGGTAATGGCTAGATGGCCAGTCCAGTCATTACCCGAGCTGAGAATGGTCATTTCATTGTAACAATTTTAACACCGGACAGCAAGAAGGCACTACATTCATAAACACCTCTTTTTGTTTCCCTTCTCTCCTAAGGAACTCTACATTTTCTTCAATATGCTTGGCTTCGCGCTTCAGCTTACCATGAGTAAATGCCCATTTTGCATCTTTCGTTGACAAACTCAAGTTTTGAGTCCGGTAGCAGTTGGTCACATGGCTATGGTTGAATATGCTTTTGTCCTGTTACAGGCCTACTTTTTTACTGGAATTTCACCTTCGCACAATATGATTGAAACACTAAAGCCTACGGAAGACCAGAAATTAGAAAAGTCTGTAAACGCAACGGAGTTCTAATGAGCAACAACGGACAGAAAAAATGGAAATGACAAAAAAGAAATGAAATTTTAGTGCAACAAATTGAAAAGAGGAACAATCGTAGACACTCGAAAAGAAAGAGACCCTGCCTTTGAATGATTTGGTAACAATGTTGCTTGTCAAGGTAGATCAGCGACCACCTTATTGATTTAATTCAATCATGAGGGGTGATAAGGTTTCCTACCATGGTGTCGGTCCTCTAAGAAATTTGACGGCAAGCGGAGGATCGCCCAAAACCAACCACCTCTTTCCATTCATGGTGTAGGTGCCAATATTTCCGCAGCTGACGTTTTTGCAGGAGTCGCAGACGGTGGGACAGAAGACGAGTTTGTAGTAGGGGCTGCCGTCG